>JAENPR010001973.1:0-88757 GCA_018135685.1 Themeda triandra | reverse complement strand
AGTGAAGTACTCAAAGGCATGGCGTGCAAAGCAACACGCTATACAAACTTGTTGTGGGGTGATTGGAAGGAGGCGTACAACCAAGTGCCTCGAATTCTAAGTGCCATGAAACACTTCAATCCAGGCCTTAGATGGTATTGCCATGTTGGAGGAATAGTGGATGACGTTGATGGTATTCCGAAGTCAATTTTGCGGAGGGTATTCGGGTGTTTTCCGATCGCTTGAGGCGTTCAAGCATTGCCGGCCCGTACTCCTTGTTGATGGCACATTTCTCACGTGCAAGTACCGTGGGGTCCCGATGATTGCGGTTGAGTTGACCCGGACAATCGATTGTCCCATTAGCGTTTGGTTTGGCCGAGAGTGAGAATGATGATAGTTGGTCTTGGTTTTTGAAGAAAGTGCGTGTGAGAATGTCGTCCGGTACCTCTCGCAGAATTTGTATGATCTCGACCGACATCATGGTTTGCTTAAAGCCGAGAGAGGAATTAGATGGACGGCCTCCACTTCAGCATCGATGGTGCATGAGGCACTTTGCTGCCAACATATGGAGTCGGCAGAAGAAAAAGGAAGTTGTGCAGAAGTTGAAGTCTCTTTGTTGTTGTCGTACGAAGGAGAAGTTTGACATCAAACTTGCCGAGTTGGATAAGCTCCCGGAGGACAGGGGCTTATTATTGGTTAAAGGATCGGTTGCACGCAGAGAGAAGTGGGCTCTAGCATTCGATAAAGGTGGCATTAGGTACGGCTCGATGACCACCAATTCTTCTGAGTCCTTCAACAAAGTGTTTAAAGGCATCCGTGCAGTTCTTTCGGAATTGTGGAGTACTCGTCAGAAATGCAATGAGTACTTTGTCAATCGATGGAACAAAGCCAACCGGTGCAAAGAAACGTGGGGCAAAGCGGGTAGGAAGCATCTTCAGATCGCGGAGATGATATCTACCAACCAAGTGGGTGATGTGTATGGGCCATCAAGAATGGTATACAATATATACTCACTGACGGACTACTCCCCGGTGGAGAGAAACACGGGGTAGGAATTACAAGGTGGACCTTGAGAAGGTCGAATGCAAACCGTAACATTCCTCGGCCTTTATCATGCCCCCCGCTCATGTCATCACCGCTTGCACATATAGGGGAATAGACCATGAAGATGAGAAGTTCATGTCTCCATTTTATCTCATGTCACACACTCTGAAAGTGTGGGTGTCTAGCTTCGAGCCATACCTAGATCCTACAAGGTGGCCACCGTACGTTGGGTTGGATTATGTTCCTACCCGTAGCTTATAAGGACAAAGAAGGGTAGGAGAAAAAAAAAAGAGGCTCCGAGGAGAGATGGACGAATCCAATGGCTACGGCGACGATAAGTATGGCTATGGAGATTTTAATGAGGCGTAGTCAGTCAGTTCGATGCTCCAAATGCCATAGAAGTGGTCATACGCCACCACTCATGAGAGAGCCATGAAGGCGCAAAAGTAGGTGGAGGTAGAGCACCACTTAGGTATTAGTGGTTAGCAAGGTAATTCTTAGATTTGCAATATTTGTTCATACTTTGTAATTTCTACTATCTTTAATCACTTACATGTAATAATTTTATGTATGATCTAACCTTGTTTTTTTCTTTTGTGATTTGCGGGATGGCGGCACCCCATCCACGTTACCCCTTCTTGACCGGAACATCGACAAGGACCATCGAGGGCACTTGCTTGCGGACCGGGGAAAGGTAACTTTGTAAGATGATGTCAGTTGTCCATGTATTTTCTTCTACTTGGTTGTACCTTTCATAATTGTGCTTATTGTTGAAACGTTTGTTTGCAGGACTTGACACCTCTTCGAGCCCGCACCCACAAGCCGATGAAGTGGGACGAGCGCTACGCTCCCTATCTCGGGAGGTGGCGGGGTTTCTTCCCCTTCCGCCCGTTCGATCGTGAAGGGTCTACCCGAGATGGACGGAGCACTTTCCTCACCGCCCCTTCGTGGACCGTAGGGCGTCCCAGAGACCCACACCTTCCACTCCGCCTTGTGGAGAGATGGCGCCGCCGAAGATGTGGGCATCATTCTTGCGCTCGTGTGAGCGGGACAAGCAGAGCTGACGGGACCATTGACACCGATGGTTGGAAGGAGTTGGTGCACGAATTCACGGCTTGTACCCACCACCCCCTTCGGGAAAGAGATGGCACAAGACGTCGGGAGTGAGCTCAAAGTGGTGAAGGACAACTTCAACGTGTGCCTGGACAACGCACTCCGCGAGATGTGGTCCAGAGGCATGCCAAGGTATGGTTGTGGCACATGGTGGCTTGTTTCCTTTCCGGATGGTTCGGGAAACACGGTCTCCCGGATGGTGCTCCCCGGTTGATGGAGGATTGGGCCCGGATAGCCACGTATGCTTGGGGGTCCGCGACCCTTGCGTGGTTGTATCGGCGGCTTTGTATGGCTTGTGTGCGGTCCAAAGAGGATTCAAACCTAGGTGGCTGCGCCTACTTGCTTCGATTTGGATTTGGGAGCACATCCCCATTGGGCGGTCACGTAGAATGGCATTAAAGGAGGTAAGTACATTGTGTACATTGGGATCTACATTGTCTCAATTATTATCATTTTTGTGTGCTAATGTTGCTTGTTCACAAATGCCATGGAACGCCGTTGGGATCCGCCCCCTTGTGCTTCCCGTGGAGCGAGAACAAGTGCGTGAAGGGTGAGTTGCCACGACGCTACGAAAGTACCGCAATGATCTCGGACGTCCTTCTAGCGGATCGGGTTGGCTTTGTACCCATTGTATTCTTGAATGCTTTAAACTTCTTATCATGTACTTATGTGTCGGCTACATGTACGCAGTTGATTGGACACCATATGACGGAGATGAGGTGGACAACATGGAACTTCCACCTATAGTTCAAGCGGACGGGATCTTTGTGGCGATCTAACCGCCCCCATGATCTTCTATTACGTGGTGGAGCACCATCAGCCCCGGAGGTGCAAGAGGCGGTTGGGAAGCGCGGATCCGGCCGCTCGTTGGTTTCGAGCACACAACACCAGATTTGCACGGGTACGTACCTTCTTCCTTTTAACTTGTGTTCCGTAGATATGTTGATATTGTAACCAAACATTTAGTTATGTGTTGTCTTACTTGGGGGAATCGAGGAGGAAAAGGTTTGGTGCCACCACCAACAACTTCCTCCGAAGCATGCTAGATACGTGGACCGGTGGATGAACAAAGAGATGGTGGAACCGCATGCGTCCCGGGTTACAAGGGCTGCGTTCAATGAGTACCTCAAGTACCTCCACGCCAACACAAGAGTCAAGGTGTGCCCACCGTCGTCGACCATTCCAATTCTAGAAGATGATAGCGACAAAGAAGACCCCTATGATGAGATAACTAGGAGGGCAGTAGAACCACAACAGGCTCCTGTACAAAACTACATGGTAAGCATTCAGATGCACACAAACCTTAGCAAATGTCAACACTGAACCTGCATCGTAACCCCCTTTGTTGAACAGGCCACTCAACTTACTTTGCTTTCAAACGAAGCTGGATACTACCTTGGAGCCGCAGGGGGCAACGACAACAGTTTGCTTGGGGAATTCGCAGAGGTAACTACAAAGAACTTGCTTGCCCACTTAGTGCCATGAACACTTAAATGTATCTACTTTGCATGGCATGTTCGCAGAAAGTGATGAAGTTCAGCCGGCGCATGGCACGCAAGCTGAGCTGCATGCACGCCGATGACGTGCAAGGAGGGCCTAGTCACATAGGAGAGACCTCCCATTCCAGGCACGCCACGGCAGTTGAGACGGGGGGGAGCTCTCGTGGTAGGCCTTGTGGAGGAGACACAACAAGTGATGATGAAGAAGGAGATCCAACATATGGGCAGGAGGAAATATGGGGTTCACAGCTTGATGATGCTCCTAATCCTACACAGGTATGTTCCTTTTGCAAAGATGGTCAACCAAGATGAAGTGATGACAGGTCCTAAGTCCATTCCTTTTGTAGGTGACGCCACCGCCTAGGCAACGCCGACGCACCAACAGGCGTGGCCCCAGCGAGGTTGGCACAGCCAATGTTGTTCCGACAGAGCCAGGGCGTCAGCGGCGTGCCAAGAAACCCTACACACCAGCCACAACAAGGAGGAAGTAAGTGTCATGTTCGTCGAACATGGTGGTTGTGTGTATGCTTTTGTGTACGCTTTTCTGAAGTAATATGCTTGTGCGAACAACTATGTGTGTAATATGCTTGTGCGAACAACTATGCGAAAAACTACGTGTGTAATATGCTTGTGCGAACAACTATGCGAAAAACATGGAACTATGTGTATGGTGGAACTAGGCTATTGTCGTCGAACATGCTTGTGCATGCATTCGTCAAAATATGCATGTGTTCAAATATGCTTGTGTTGAAATTCTGTGTTTTTGTGTGAAAAACCCGGAATTTGAGTGTTGGCAAAATGATTTTTTAAAAAAAACATGGTTGTCGCGCCAAATCTGCGGCGCGACGGCTGTCGCCTTGAGCATTTGACAGCCCCTTTCGGGAACCCCTTCCTTGAAAAAAATCTGCCGACAAAATTGAATTATAGGCGCCGCCCGGAAGATTTGGCGCGACGGGCTATAATTCAATTTTTGGGCAGAATTATTCAAGGAAGGGGCTCCCTGTCGCGCCGGGAGCCCGGCGCGGACAGTCGCGCCAAACTTGGGCCGAGACCGATGGACGGGGAGAAAACAAAAGGACTGTCGCGCCAAACTTTCGGCGGACGGCGCGACTTCTTCGCGCCTAGGTTGCCGGCGCGACGCCCGGGTCGAGCCCTCTTTCGTTGAAAAATTAAAATCGAAAAAATAGAATTATAGCCCGCGCGCCAAAACTTCCCGCGCGACCGCCTATAATTCTATTTTTTCGGCAGAATTTTTCAAGGAAGGGTCTCTCGTACAAGCTTCGGCGCAACTTAATTTTTTTTTTTAAAATTCTTTGGTTTCAAGAACAACCAAGCCTTCATCATCTTCGATGCATCATGTATCTCCCCAAAATCCGATTTATTGCACAATGCAAAGTGACCACGTACCTAAAACAAAACATAAAAGTGAGCATGTCCAAGGTCTTCTTCCCCATTAAATCTTACAACAAACAAGTGTTCTCAGATTAGACTTACAACAATATCGATCATGAATTTAGTCTTACAAGCACAAACAACTAAGGTTCGAAAGCTCCATTCCTAAAACAACATAGAAGTCATCGCCATCGAGATTACTTGCAAAAGCGGACAAACAACACCACAACACATGGAACCACGAAGCCTACTTTCCTTCCCCGGGCCAAAGGGGCAACCTCTCCCACACACCGGGCTCGGCGGGCTATGGTCCATACGGTCGCACCACTCGTCGTAAGGCCCATCAAGGTCGGGGTCATAACCCGGGAGGATCCCGAGGTTTGTCGGGGTCGGAGTTGCACTCGTACTCGCCCTCCTCCTCCTCCTCCTCCTCCTCCATAGGAGCTGGGAGATGACCGTCGTTTGGTGGTGAAGGAGGTACTACAAAAATATAGCAACTGTTATTTCAAATCAGTGCAAGACGAACAAACAACTACAAATAGAAGTTTTGACAATGCAAGTACTTACGAGGCCATGCGATATAAGTAATCCAGATCTCCTTTATGGCCTTCCCATTCTTCTCACGCCATTTGTTCTCGCCCTCTATCTTCTTAATGTCTGCTTTTGCCTTCGCCTTGCGGCATGCCTTTTGCCGGGCTCGCCTAACCTCGTCCCAATGATCGTAGCGTTCCTTGTTTTGGCGCCAAAAACGGATGATGTTCTCTTCCGTCACAAGAGAATAGCGTGCCTCTCCCGAACTCCAACTCGCCCATCTCCTCCTTCAAAATCCGCTCATAGTCACCTAGAACATGGTTCCATGTATCGGGACCTAGGAGGCGAACACGGTACAACCGCCGGGTTCGGCCTTAAAGGCATGCGGTTTCTCCTTGAACCGCCGCATCTCCTCTCGTGTCCGTTTAATGGATTTATCTAGCTTTAGGAACCTCTTTATCTCTTGACAATCTTTGAAATACTCCTAACCGCATGTCTTCCCCGCCTCGAAAACATACAAGACGGTGAGCAAACAAAACAAGTTGGTGACATCATCAAAACTAATGCTAGTCCACTAACATGGAACTCATTGGGCCCTCCATAAGCATTGCCACAATAGAAGCCAAAACCTAGCTCGAAGGAACCACTCCTTCATTAGCAACGATGCCACACTTGCACTTTTGGGGCGGCTTCGACAAGCATGGATATGGAAGCTCGCCTAAGCGCAGAACTTTTTAATCTCTTCTCCGGATGGCCACGTGTCTTTTGGTCCATAGATGAACTCATCAAATTCACAACGGGGAAACCCACCCTACAAAAGACCATGTTCAAATGAAATTGCAAAAATGTAATCAACGTACATGATATCGCAATATATAACTCAAACGAATACTTACACGACCAATTTGATCACAACGGAAGAAAGGAACAAACCGATTCGGTTCGCTAGGTTCTTGGAGTCGCGCAACCTCGCCACGGTAGCATCTAGGAGGATTTTTACCCGCTCCGATGCAGCCAACATCTTCTCAACGTTGTTCATCTCATGAAACTTGCGTGGAGCAACCCATGGAACATAATCGGATGGGGAACACTCTTCCATGGGTCGTATGGAAAGAACATGATACGACGATCCCACTTGTCGAACCATCGATCCAACGGTAGAAGTCGCATCCGGTGCCGGGGCCACGCCGATATAAACAAACGAGAAAAAGGCACGACCGGAGGAATGAAGGTGTCTTGACTGCTTCACCCATGCCGGCACACCGCAATAACAATTTGGTGGCGGTTCATCCGGAGGGTGCAAATCGTGATCACCGTGATTGGGGGGATGGTGCACAAAAGGATCGTCCATGAAACCTAAAATAGAGTCAAATAGATACGAGCTCAATGCAAATGACACAAATAGAGTCAATTATTATAACAAACCAATAAATTCTCACATTATACCCTAAATGACAAACCTAGAGAAATTGAATTACAAGAACATATCCTTAATAACATTACAATCCATATAACTTATAACATTTTTTATCCATTCTAAACTAACCATACAACACATGAACACTAACATTGTCCATCAATTTTCACCAAACCCTTGAACAAGCACCCACAAGTACACTTCAAACCCTTTTCCATTCATGATTCTCAAAAGGAATACAACCATTTCACATCCCTATACATGAAACCCTACAACACTTCCATCCAAAAGGAATACAAGCACTACATGATGACAAAATGTATACAAAGGTCATATGAGAGCATTGCATAACTAACACTTTGCTTCAATCACTAAATCCAACCACAAATCACCAAATCACCAACTAAGCAATGTACAAATAATGACCAAAAATCTTGCAACCAAAGTGTAGATCGGGTAACCATACCTCAAGCACTTGAAGATTAGCAAGAAATCCCCACACTAAACTTAGGCGCAATCAAGGTTTTTTATTGGGAGAAAAAAGGAGACATGAACACTGCAACCAGAGAAGCTCGCGGGGAAGGGAAGCTGAAGAGGGAGTGGGTGGAGAGGGAGAAGATGGAGTGAATGAGCCTGGAGATAGCATTTATATCGCCTTGTCGCGCGCCAAACCTTCCGGCGCGACAGGTGTGGACCCACCCTAACCCCGAATTGGGCCGGCCCATTATGCCCCTACTTCGCGCCAAAAGTAGTTGGCGCGGCGACAGCCGGGCCGCGCTTTGCAGGCGCGGACGGGGCCCACGACAACGCGGTCAAACATCCGGCGTCTACGTGGAAAGTAGCCGTCGCCAAAAGTCCGGCTGCGACACAGTGTATTTGTCGCGCCGCAAGTTTCGGCGCGACCAAAGGATACGCAGTGGAATTACTTCTCCAAAGGGGATTTTTTGATTATTTATTTAAAAAAGGATTAAATTTAAAAAAAAATCCCATCTATGATGAATATGGCCAACCCAATCGCTCGAACCCAGTTGGTCCGTCCATCAAAACACTTGCTAGATAGTACTGTAACAGACCGGCCGGTCATGGTCTGAATAGCAATCACGAAGCCTCATAGAGAACCATGCAACCACCAGCTCCCATCATGGGTTGCTTACTCGACGGAAAGCAAAATTAGACCATCTGATGTGTAGGTATGTAGTCGTACAGTATGCTGATCAACAGGTACAGGATCGACAGCTGTCTGTCATATATTGAACAGGTCGCTTTAGTGTATTGTTGCGCCTTGCTCTCGTACAGTATGCTGCAGTTTTTTTTTTTCAAAAATATCGCTACTAGTCCACAACGACATTAATGGGGTGCCCATAATTGAGTTGTTGAACACATACACTCTAGAAGTTGATTTACATGGAGAAAGAAGGGTACTATTTTTATGGTAAAAGTAAATATGGAATGACCATCTTATTGATGCTAAATCTAACCAGCACACTGGTACGAGCTAGATCGATCAAGGCCGCACACCACACCACGTGTAGATAGAATATCGCAAAAATGCACGCAGTAGTTATTTTTGCCTCGCACTTGCAGCGCCGAAATTACAAGCACCAGACAATCTCGGTCGTGCTGGCACCTACTGAACTGTGAACTGAGCACAGGGCTGCCTCCAGGCAAAGATAGTTGTGAGCGTGGACCATCTGGTGGTAGCTGACGGACTTTTCAGTGTAAATTTTCACCGCGATGGAGCTTCATGGCTGAGTTGTAGAGTCCACAAGGCCACCAAAAACAACCAAGACTTCGGACGAGAAACTTGTGCGACAACATAATAGGGTTTTGATCGAGAGGAGCCACGCTCCCGTGAGCGTTTGATATTTTTCCCTGCCACAGTAGTAGTGCCAATTGGTCGTCATAGTTGTGTTGCATCTTTAGTATAGTCGGTTGATCGAGTTGGAAGGAGGACATGATGGTTAGTCTAGCAGTAGTCCCCTTATGGTCATACCTACAGTACTATGGTTCCGGATGAATGGTGATGGAAGTAATCTTGGATAGTTCGATCTGGAACTTAATCTCTGCTTGCATATGATGAATGCAGATGGTAATGGAATGTGAATTTAGATTATTTTTTTAGATAATGAAAAGAGTATTTCCGACATCAATCATTCTCTGTCAAGGATGCATCATGCCATAATTATTTCAAGAGGTATACAATGCTACAAGTAAGAGAAACGTCACCTAACAACACTGATACAACTAAAAATAAAAGAAACAGACCAAACGTTACATCCCCAACAAGGAACTCGCTCTGTAAAGTCGAGATCTCAACGTCAAAACACTGAAAGATCATAGGACACCAACCAATATTGGCTACTTCTAATACTGTATCATGGCAATGGCACGAAGCACGTGGTGCATGTGCAAAGGAACCACCATCTCTATGACGGCACCAAAGCCGACAACCTAGGGGATCTTCTAGAAGCGACGTCTCCACTGAGAAAATGACATCCAAAGACGCCATCGTCGCCCAACCAGAGACATTGGTGCTGGGTTTTCACTGGAGAGATCCTCGTGAAGGACGAGACTACGCCTCTAGCGAGGAAAGTGGCGCCCATAGGCGTTACCGCCATCGAAACATGGTAGTGAGCCGCTACCACTGCACACCAAGAGTCGTGCCATTACGCCACACACCAGCAACGAGGTCCATCGCTAGATCCGGCCCCAAAGGCCGCCTACTACCAGATCCGGAAAACTCGGCACCACCGACGAGTTGCCCACTGCGAACGTCGAAATATCCACAAGCATGGGCGCCGCCTCCTACCCTAGGGATGTCCGGACCAATCCTCAAACCCAAGCCGGACGCCTGACCACCTCTGCGCATGCACGCCATGCCACCGCCAGCGGATTAGAACGTCACAGATCCGGTGGTGGAGATGCGAGATCCGGGCCCCCGGTGGCCGGAACCACCTAGCCGGCTGTATATCTCGCTAGAGACGGGGGTTTGGTGGATGGCTAGCCGGCGAGAGCAACCCCGACATGGAGAGGCTCGCGACCATCCAAGGCGAAGGCCTCGCCGCCGCCATCCTTGGGAGCACGCACGGGCTTCCCGGCCGCTCTCTCTGGCGGCAGCGAGTGGGAGGGGGAGCTGGAGCTGTGGCGGTGGCGCTTGTTTTCTTGCCGCCGGAGTCGCCTGTGCGGAGCGCGATGCGAAGGGGTTCTGGTGGGCCCAAATCACAAACGACCTGTTGCTTTTATTGTTTCTTTTGTTGGAACCAAAGCAAACTCTTTATTGCCTTCTCACAGGTTTACTTGAGTCACAAGTGATCTAAGAAAGTATAAACTTCGGGAGGGAATCAATCCAAACATGGAAAAGACATTGTTGTTTCTGATCCCATGTTGTAACGAAGATTTTTGCTCTGCTTGTGATTTTCTTGTTTGTTGCTGATCCGTGAGCGTTCGATATTTTTCCATGCCACACGTCGTTGATCCAGCACCAACAGTCGGATGGACACATCACCCACCTCATATGTTTCATGAAATTGAGAGAGTATGATATTAAAAATGTGAACACCCCTGACTCAATAACCACTAGGTTACATGGTCTTTGACAAGGTAATATACAATAGTAAACATGATGATATAAGGCCTTGTTTAGATTAAAAAAGTGATGTTAAAAAGCACTGTAGCACTTTTGTTTGTATTTGTCAATTATTGTCCAATCATGGACTAATTAGGCTTAAAAAATCATCTCGTGATTTACAGCACAACTGTGATTAATTATTTTTTATCTATATTTAGTGCTTCATGTATATGTCTAAAAGTTGACGTGATGGAGAGAGTGAAAAAACTTAGAATTTAGGAGCAATCTAAACAAGCCCTAGCATAGTAAACATGATTGAGTTGTTTCATGTACGGATCGGAGCTGTCACACCACTCGAAACAGTTGCAAGAGTGGATTAATATCAAGGCCTTGTTTGGATTACTCCAAATTCCAACTTTTTTCACTCTCTCTCCATCACATCAATTTTGGGCTGTCGTAGGCGTTAAATGTAGGTAAAAAAATAACTAATTACACAGTTTAGTTATATCACGAGACGAATCTTTTGGCTGGATTGATCGATTGACAATATTTGCCAAATCTGACAAACGAAAGTCTTCTGGGAGTTGAATTCTAACTTTTTGAATTCCAACTCCAATCCAAACAAGGCCCAATGCTGAGATGTGGCCCGTGAACCAGGGCCCGATCTCCATCAGGGACATTACTGCACTGCCTGGCAGAGTAGTTGACACTTCACCTAACATGTTCAGCGAATTTATTCACCAACGAATTTATTCATTGTCGGCACAAACAGACGGGCCTAGTGGGCTACATAATTATCATATTAACTAGGAGATTTCCCCATACGTTGCCACGGGTATGAAAAAGAAATAAAAATATGTTTGAATAGTAAACTATTGAGATGCACCCTGCATATCAAGATAAATTGCTAGCAGCAAATAATAGTTGATTGCCGAGATGGATGCATTGTATGTTAAGGGAAATAGATAGTGGGATTGATAGTGGACTGCTGATGTGTACGCGTTGTATGTCGAGAGAATTAGATAGTGGGGTTTGTCTATATAAGAGTTATAAATTTGTGTATATCGACAATGCCCATATAAATTGCTTCGCCTTTGTTAAAAGAAATATTACTTTTGAAATTTAACCTGTAAAGATATATTACTGCCTGTCTACATTAACAGGTAAAGGACAGAGAAAATCTCAGGTGTGCGGGAACTTTTTTTCTTTTATCGGGCCATAATATATTTCGGTTGTGTGCGAAAAGGATGTGAAAACTGAACTACAGTACTATTTTTTTTTTCCCAAAAGCGTGCAATTAGCACGTACTGCTTTAAGGGAAAGTAGAGTTTGTTACAAAACTCTATAGGCGACAGAGAGCGAGAAGTCGCCACCACCTAGAGCACACACACTTACAGAAGGCACAGGCTCTAACGGCTATTGATGCTACTAACAAGTGTCGACAGAAATGAATTATTGATGCTAAGACTACGTGAGATATACTCCTATTAGATGGACCACTGGGCGAGATATATTGCGGGTCCTCTATAATACTGGTCTGTGCTGATGCTGGGTGCTGCACACAGCTGCGTGTTAGATCCACAGGTTTATTCACGGGTCCTCTGCTCACGCTATTCTACACACCGCGTGGAGAGGGTTCCTCAGAGCTCTGCATCCAGCCATGGCGGAAGTCTTAGCTGGATTGCTCAATTCCGCCGTCGTTGACATTGCCAAAGATAAGCTAGCCTCCGCCTGCGGATAAGGCCAGCTTGCTGTCCAACTTCAGCGACGACCTCAAGTACATGAATAGAAAGATGGAGTCCATCTCTGCAGCACTCCAGGACGCCGAGAAGCGGTCCGTGAATGAGAAAGTGGTGCAGTTGTGGCTGAAGCGGCTGAAGAAGGCAGCCTTAGACATCTCCGACACGCTCGAAGACTACCAAGACACTAGAAAGCAGTTAACTGCAAAGGTGAGTATTTACACATCCTAGCTTCTAATTAGATTTTTGCGGGTTAATTAGTTATTTATTGGACACTCGTAGTTTAAACTGGATCTAGATCTCCAAAACATCAGCTATTCGGCGAACATATTCTGCAGATAAGATCTGTATGCAGAGTGGTGACGCTTTGATTTATTGTACGGATAAATTTCTGCAATGTCAAGTGCATCAAACTTTACAAGAATTAGTTTCGGGTTTACAGAAAACAGAAACCAGATTTTTTTATTCGTAGAAAATGTAAACCTCCTTTGTTATCAGCAACGTGGCCAGCTTTGTCTCACATTGACTACAGATAGAATAGACCAAAGTGGGCAGGACGGTGCGCTCCTATTGCTACCCCTCCGCCCAGTTTGATTAATTTAGAGGATCAGGGTCGAACCGCCCCACTTTACTGCTTACCCGCGGAGCACGTTAGGTTCGATATATACCTGAGCAAATATAGCCCCACCCGACCTGGCCCGAGCCCATCGGGCTAAGCTTTGCCCATAGTTGCTTACTGGACGGGCTTGGCGCTGGTTTTCATGGCCCGAGAAAAAACTAGGCCCGGCCCGAGTATTTGTTGAAAGCCCGATAGTATATGAACTGTCTGCCACTCTGCATGCCTCGAGCTGCAGCGACCCTATTAATTCCCTTATTAATACTAGTGTCATGTTATTCGGGCTAAAGGGACGGGCCTGGGATTTAGTATTTCATCATGAGGCCCGGCCCGGCCCGGACCGATCAGCTTAGTGGACGGGCTTGAACACAAGTTTGCAAGCCCGAAGGACCTGGGCTTTTAGTCGGCCCGTCCCGAGCCCGAAAAATGCTCAAGTATAGGTTCGAACTGGTAGTTCGCGTCGCAATAGGAGTCGTAGACGGCCGCCAGCGCTGCGAAGCTCAGGCCTGGTGGCGGCGGCGGTGAGGGCGAGGAGGCAGAGATAGGCAGGAGGCGCACTAAACGGCGGGTACCATGTTGCGGGAGTTGCGAAGGCGCCTGCCGCCGCTGTCGGCAATCTTCACAAACCTCTTCTTCAGCCTGGACACCTTATCAAAAGGAGGTCGGTAGCTTCCATGCCACGACGGGGGAACCCGACGTCGGCGCAGATCTTCTCGAGAAGCACTGAGGCCTGGGGGGCACGCCCATGTTTTTCCCAACGAACCTCGGCCAGGGTAGTGAGCACCTTGAGCTCGTTGTCGACGACCTGACGTCCCACTTTCGATACTTCTTCTTGGGGCGGCTGGTGGCCTCCTTCGTCGTCATCGCCGCCGACAGGTGCGCTGATGGATAAAACAGAGCACGGCGACGAGCACTGGTGCGGCGGCGCTGTCGTCCGATGGCTCGTGGCCACGTGTCCGCTTCCATTGGCAAATGAAGCGGTGGTGATGAAGGTTGGCAAGGCGGAGGTCCCCGGCGAGGGTGGACGTGCCGCGGGGCACTCATCTTCCCGCCCCTAGCCTCGCCATCACCAGGGCTCGCAGATGAGTCTAGAACGATGACGACGACGTTTCCGGTGGAGAACGTTGCCGAGGACAGGATCCGCCTGAGCATGGTCATGACGCTGATGTTGATCATGGCGTCGGCAGTGCCCGCGGCGGCGAGGAGCGCAGGCGGCACCTATACGAGGAGGCCGTCCTCGTTATATGTTGTGCTCCGCGAGGTTGGCGTCCCCGGCCAGCGCCGCCAGCTCATTAGCCACGGCGGTGAGCTCATCCTCCACGCCAGTCTTCACGCGCACCAGCAGGTCCTCCACGTCCACCGCAGCTCTCACAAAGCGGAGAGGTATGGAGACGTAGACGGAATCGGGATGTGACATGTGAGGGGTTCGACCCCCGGGTCGATGGTAACATGACCCGCTCGTACCTTCTTCTCTTTGCTGTCGACCCGCCCCAACCAGTTAAGAAATTTTGAGGAGCGGACCATATTCGCAAACCGGTCGACCCGCTCCCTTTGCATGCCTACAACAGATAATCACTGTTGGGTGGTCAACATTCCTGAACCCTCACACACCATACCAGTTAAGATACATTCAATTCTTATATTTTATATTTGACGCTTCAAATAATCTCAAAAAAAAATATTGTTAACTAAAGAGTTGTAAATCTCGTCAAGTAGTGCAACTTTGATGTGACCTATCACTTCCGGCGTGGCTTGAACCAGCAATGATACTGGTCACTGGATTTCCTGCTTGTTCGAGCCATGAATTGGCAGTGATAATCCATTAACCGGCACTGACAGTCATTACGATAGAGTAGACAATCATTATTGGCTATCCTCAATATTGACGCTCCCTCAAACACCGTACCAGCTTATGTGACACTTCAAATGACCTCAATTAAAAAAGTTCTTAGCTAAAAAGCTGTACATCTCGTCAGGTAGAACAACATAATGTTTGCTTTGTCAACATTTGATATTATCTCAAATTTGATCAAAGAATTTATACTTGTGAACCATCTGAAAATTAAATAGGTGTGAACTAGGGAGTTTTAGATCGGTTTAAACCCTATAATTCCGATATAAACTTTAGATTTGCAAAGGAAAGATTTTAAACCCTATAATTCCGATATAAAGTTTAGATCTGATCTCAAATGAAAGGAATACGGATTTTTTACAAAAAAACCAATCACTAATGGTTTAAAAAAAAACCATGGACTGATAGGTGGGCTATTATTGTCATTTCTTAGCTTCATCCAGGAATGATAGTGGACATCATATCACTGCTTGTTAAAGCCATGAACCTCCAGTGATAGTTGACCTATCACTATCGATGGTATTGTCACAACAGTTAATTGAAGCAAGCATACACAATCTCTCACAAATAAAAAGAACAAAAGTAAGACACCGGTTTGGTGCGACAAAAACTTTCTCCTCACTTTTGCCGCACCATGCGACCCCATCCCGCTCCACCAGCCTCCGCTCGCGCCTCACGCTAAAATTATTAGGAAACAACTAATCCCCGCCCGCATTCCCGCCCCCAATCAAAAACGAATCCCGTGGTCCAATCAAAAAGGAAAGAAGCAAATTCAATTAAAAAAAAGAAAGAAGCCATCGCACCTGTCGCATGCCAGAATGGAAGTTTAAACCCGCCCGAGATTCCTCTCCCCGGTACAGCAGGCCCCCTTCCGTAGTCCTCTACCCAGCAGTCCAGCACAGCGCCCTGCCCTGAAGAACGACGGCGCCCGCCTCGCCCCGCTGCGCCGCATCGCCGTGCACTCGCCTCGATCTCCACTCGCCGCAGCAGCACGTCTTGCCGTCGGGGCTCCCTCGATCCCCAGTCGCCGGAGCAGCACGTCTCGCAGCCGGCACCCCCGCCCGTCGCGCTTAACGGATCCGGCGAGGACGTCGCGTTCCAGGGGCCAACGCCGCCTTCGTCCACCTCCTCCATAGTCGCCACAACGCAGCTGCCGTTGGCTGCCCTCCTCCATCTCGGCACTCGAAGGCCTCCTGCAGTGAAAGGCGGCACGCCGGTCCTACCCCGGTGAGGCCGCCACCCAGCCCCACGCCGACGCCGCGCACGCCGACGCCGCCATCTCCCGGCCTGACCCTGCCGAGGACGACGCTCGCAGCGGTCAAATCACGACCTCATCCCCCGCCAGAAGCCACCAGCAGCTCGGCACCGCCGTCCGTACGCCGCGCATTTGCAGCACCCGTTGCTAGCCGTCACCACCACCATCAGTAAGTTGTGCATCTCGCTCCTCTCCCCATCCTTATCATCTTCTTCCTGCGCCTGTCAGCCCTGACATGCTCGCCACACAGCGCCGATCAGAGCCGTGACGCCCACCTTCCATTATGTGTGGATCTTGAGGCGCCGCCTCGACCTCGCCGCCCGCCAAGGAGCGCGCAGGAGTTCATCGGTGTCTACGGTCGCCGCCGGGAAGGCTGCCATCAACTGGCGCTGGCGCCCAGTTCCTTCCAAGTTGTCGCCGTCCTCAAGAGTTCTGTGCCGACAGCTCCATATCTCCAGGCAGTGACGGTGATGAACGTCTTCTTCTCCCTCCCCTCTCAAATCTGTAGGCCTTGTCTAAATCCTCTATCTGGATAATGCATTTTGGTTTCATTGAATAGCCTGTACCAGCAGATGGTCCCATCACCGTGTGTTCTAAATCTACAAAGGACTCTCTACAAAGCTAGAGTTTACATTATTGTATTAATTTTTTTGAGTGGAAAATTATTAATAATTGGATTGTCAACAAATGATAAAGATACAAAGAAAGTTTTTTTGTGGGTTGCATAAATTCAGACCATATTATGGGCATATCATATCTAATCTTCACTTCATGTATAAAAATAAATTATGATACACGTATTTATTTCCTCTCACACAATTATTAAAAAGAAGAGTAAAAGTAAGAAGACATTGTTTTGGTGCGGTAAATTTTCAACTCACTTTTTACCTCCCCGTGCGACAGTGGACGATCATCACCCACGGCCGGCATGCGATCCATGCGCCAAACAACCGATGTTCGATCCCTCCTCCCTCAAAAAAAAAAAAAGTAAAGAAAAAGAAAAAAAAAAAGCTTTTTGCACCCCCCGCCCGTAACCTCACGACGACGCCCGACGCCGCCGAGCCCGCCGTGAATTCCGCAGACTGTTCCTTCCGATTTTAGCGACTCCTTTCCTTTCTTCCCCATCCGTGAACCCGCCAAGACCGACGGGCGTGGAGGCGGCCTCCTCACCACCGGTGACCATGACGAACGAGCTGAGAGAGAGAACCGAATGATTATTGTTGCCTTGCATGCAACACGAGCCAATTAAGGCAAATTCCTAGCACTGCGGCGACTCACCGCGCAAAGACACATGGTAACGAGACTCAATCACAGTATCCGGTTATTTTTGTTTCCTTATATCTATCATCATAGCCTCTTCTATCTAATATATTAAGGCAGCAAATTGCTAGCGCTGGTGCATCGCTGCTCCCTTAGGCCACACACACCGTCTCACCCGATGCGACATCCTCGTGAGACCTCGCACGGAGCCTGACCCTCGCCCCGGCACCTCGTCATCTTCAACTCCTCGTCATCCGGGTTGTGGCACCGCAGCCGAGGGTCGCCCTCGACAACGCGCTGCTACGGCACCGCCAGCAAAGGGTCGCCTCGAATACAAGTCGAGTAAGTCCGTACAAGTCTGTATCTTGGCCTTCTTTGCATCTCAACAAGGCCGTGCATGCATATACACATATATATCTTGGCCTTTGCAATTTTGCATCTTCATGTTGCTCGCACCTCAACATATATAGCACTTGCATCAGGTTCCCCACGGCGGCATTTGCCAGGTCTAAGCGCCGAGCAAGAAACGACGCGCAGTCCCTCGCTACGGCACCACCGGCAAAGGGTATCCCTCGACGACGGTAGCCCTCACCGACGTGCTGCTTGTCGTCGTCGTCATCTTCCTGGTACGTACTCCATCGATCTGTGGAGTTGTCTTCCTGTTCCATCGATTTGGTCGTGTAGTTGTACTACTTGCGCCGCAGTTAGTGCTATGGCTTTGTGCGGCGGCGGTGGAGTTTCGGAAGAGAGAACGCGCTTGCACGTGGACGGCAGCAAATAGCTGATAGTATATACCAGTTTTTTAATAATAAAATAGAATAAAGATCATAGAATTTTATATATAGATATGAGATGTTTTATGGTGCTTGGGAGGAACCGGTAGTACCTCCTGTGATTTTTTTTATCAGCCGTCGATGTAAAAGTAATTAACTAAATATAATTAAGGATAGTTTAGTAATTTTAGTGCAGCCCTTACTTTGACCGCCATTCTCATCTTACCGGAACGGACGCATGCATCAGCGCCGGAGATGATTCGCCGCCGGCCGGCTTGCCGCCGCCCGGCCTGCAAGAGGCGCACTAATACCGGCTTCTGTCCGCATTGACCATCGTCCGCTAGCTGCTGGGCTCTTCGGCACCCACCTGCATGGGCCTACGGCTTGGCCAAGTCTCGCTACTCTAACTCTAAGAAGAATGGCACCGCCGCAGCCGGCGTGAACTTCGTGACGTTGGTCGCCCCGCGGCCCCGCCCGGCCGCTCCTACTCGCTTGAACGCCGGTGTGCTAATTGCCCCGTGCTCGCTCCGCATAGGCTGCATAGTCGGCGAGGAGGTTTCCTTTGCGGCAATGGTAGGATCGGTCTTGTGAGTTTTTTTTTTTTTTTTTTTTTTGGTTCATTGCAGCGACGACATGTTCTACCGATGAAAGTACCGGTATATCCTTTGGCTAAAAATAGAAATCAGTTCCTGGCCCACTAAAACTAAGTTCCGGTCCATGACTTAGTTCCTCTCTTTAGGTTCCTTTATATTTTTAGCCATTGATCCGAATCAACGACATCCATGTTTGATCTACCTTTATCATTTCAAAAAATAATATGTTTTTGCCTTTTATAGGTCTACTATGGACACTTCAAAGGAAAATGGAAACCCTTTGAAAGTATTGTGCAAACAGAGATTCCTTCCGAGGATATTACACAATTAGAAACTTCTATGGAAGAACATGAGCCAGCTCGTGATTACACAGACTATGACATGGAGGTATTGTTAGAATTGGAGGGTTCCACAAATGGTGATTTAGGTGCCACCAATGCGGATGACACTAATGGTAGGGATTTTCTTGAATTAGACCCATCAAAAGAAAATGAATTGATGCATAACAAACCGAAGAAATCAATGTCGGCTCGCATCGTTGAGCAAGGTAGTGTACTTTTCATGCACTTGGGCTATCTATTTATTACCTATTTTTTAATAATAATTGAATAACTGATATGTGCAATAGTATTGAATAAGACTACACAATTAATTAATCATATAATAAGTATGTTGTCCTTTTCGATTATGTCTCGTACTAAAAGTGATTTAGCCATAATTGAATCTGCAAAAGAAATACCGCATCACCTGGGGAGGAGCAGCTTGTGCTCATCGGCGATGTTGTAGTGCCGAGAATGCGCATGGAATGTCTTTTTCAGTCATGTCAATTCTTGGGTGACGAGGTGATTGATGCAATTCACAATACTCAGTCAACCATATACCACTTCAATGTCCTTTCCTTATAATTACTCCATGTATGCAGGTCGTAGATGCTTATATTAACCTGTTTAAGGCCCAGGAGGATTTGATACAAAGACCAGGAGGCACAACTTTTCTTGTAAGCGCGTGCCTAAGTGCAGTGATGAAGCGGGATGGAGAAAACAACAAGTTTGAAGAGAAGTATCGTGGCCCTTCCTCGCTTCCGCTTTAACTGACGGGGTGCTAGATTACTTGGACCATGACATGGTAGCAGTTTTTTAAGTGATCTATTGTTCTTTGATTACTAATTTTTTTACACCTGACAAAATGTTTATTATTTGACTCGATAGGTCTTTCTTCCAATAAATATTAAGGATACACACTGGTACCTTGCTGTTATAAACGCCCCCAAACATGAGGTCCAGGTGCTAGACTCTTTGGGCAAGACGTTCGGACGTGATGACCTCACTAAAGTTGTAGGTATTTTCTAACATAGGTATTTGTACACAGTTTATTAGGAAGGCTAATTGATTTGTTCTTCTATGAATATAAACAGCGAGTTGGATTGCGGAAACAAATAGAATTTGTATTGAAGCAAAATGGCACGAAAGAGCACAGGTGGCCGGATGTTGAGGTTGATAAGTGGCCGGTTAACGAGATTTTTGGCAACAAAAAAATGCAAAAAGATGGGTATGTCGAAAATAAATGGTGTCTTATAAGTTGACGAATTTTGCATGCCTTTGATCTAACTTTTGCTTGAACCTCTATTAATGTTGTATGTAGTTATTCATGTGGTTTATTTGTAATAACCTTTATGGAGTATTGGACGGGGAACGATTTGTCGACGAGTTCAATCGGGTAATTGACTATGCTTTTGACCATAGGTCCTGAGTATGCACTATCTATGGTTATTTTAGTTAGTAATTAATGATGTTCACACTATCGTGCAGGACAATATGACCAAATTTAGATTTAAGCTTGCGGCGATTTTATTATCGTCGGAGTTAAATAAACGAAAGGGGTCTCCACATCTTGATACCATTGAAAATGTTGGTAGCCCAAGCTACTGTGAGATAGTAGAGGAATCAAACATGGCTGGAGCGTCCATAAAAAGGAGGAAACATTCTGAGAAGGCTGAATGCTTAGTGGTTCAAAAGAGCACACCTCAACACATAGAAACCCAAAATGAATCCTCACAAGTCCATCCCAATCAAGATATGAATGAGTTTTGGGCATTTCAGGTCATGAAAGATGTGCCAATGAATAAAGAAGATATGATTGAGTTATTGTGTGATTATGTCATGGCAATTGAGGGTGAAGTGGCATTAAAGTAAGCTACATGATTATTTTAATTATTTTATTAATTATAGTGTGCTATCTTATATGCCGATAACCAACATCTTTGACTAATGCTTCACAGGAGACGTTGGGTTAAAGGTTTTTATCCCACCATGATTGCGCTAACTGTCTACGATCTACAACAGTTGCTAATGATTGATCGAGGCATATCTTTGGATTGTTTCAACTTAGGTGTCCGCTTTCAGCAGCTCGAGAATACTGGTGGATGAAACGATACAATAATATTACGAAGCATCACATGGACCTACGCTTTTGTGTAAGCACAAATTTATAATTAATTATAATCATGCTATATTACATTGTATTATTTGTTCTTCTTCTAACTATAATTTAATTGAATAATCTATAATAAATAAAAGAAGCAAAGTTATTATACTAATCCTAACACTCGATATCCTTTCGTTCTAGAAAATGTGTGCCGTAACACAAGGGGTAGAATACCGTAAAAAATATAGTAAGGAAGAAATGGCTGCTGCAATTGGTGTATGTGAGAAGATGGAATACAAGTTAGCACAAAGTGTAAATATGTAAGTCGCTTGCTCCCGCTTTATTACTTGTTTTCACATGTATTATTCTGATTGCTATCACTGCTTTATTACTTGTTTTCACATGTATTATTCTGATTGCTATCACGCTTTATTACTTGTTTTCACATGTATTATTCTGATTGCTATCATGTTTGCAGTTTCTTTTGCCGTGGCTGCAACTTGGAAAATATATGCTTTATGTTTTCGACCATGAGAATAAGATGCTTACCATGATCGACCCTAGACCTATTGAAAATTGGTGTAAAGACACACCAGTGTTGATGTATGCCAAGCAAACACTTGGATTTAACGCGCAGTACATGGACGCAGTCAACGCACATATTCCTGGATGGAATCAGAATATCTTCAAATGGAAATTCATCCGTGAAAAAAATATTCCAGATGACATAGATAGGTAAATAACTCAAAGTCATGGTTTATAATAATAATAATACCTGTGATTTAACTATTTCTGTATATTACTAATGGTGAATCTTGCCACAGCCGCTTAAGTGGATTCCTTATTCTACAGTATATGTCTGTGTGGAATAGACCTAATGCAGCAAATATTTGTACGGTGAGTATTTCATTTTTTTAAGGTTTTGTGAGATTTTTTAAATCATGTAGTATTTGCCCATGTGATAGGCACTAATATTTGCATATATATTCATGTGTACAGAATGGTATTGAGATGCGCCGGAACTTATTTGTGGATTTCTTGGCGCATGAATTAAATGGATATCGGAGACATCTTCCTGCAGATGTAAAACACTATCTTAGACGAATCACAGAAAAAAATATATCGTAGAGTTTATGAGCCTACAACACAACGATCTATATGATCGTATTAATTTTATAAACTTTGTCTGTTTAAACTAGAATACCATTTTAATGTGATATTTTATTTTGTAATATTGTTTTCTTATATGCGATCCCTGTGTTTTTATACAAAAGTTTGCCAACCCCGTAGCAACGCACGGGCACGATACTAGTGATATTATATTATTACGAGTTCCAAAACTAAATGAATGGTATTGTTATTTATTGCATAGCACTTAATAGTTCAATGTTCAAAGATTGTGGCATTGTGCATTTAGAGTTACATGGCCTTTTACCAAAAATATAATGATCTAAAAAGTACCTCATGTGTATTCTCAAAAGAAGAAAATTTCATTGCACATTGCTGCAAGAATATATATAGACATAAACTTTTGTAGGTGTCAACAAAAAAATGTTTAGTTTCTAGTCTTTCCTCTTAAACACTAATATAATGGACTTGTTGCATTCTGCTTGTTAGTTCAACCTTGCATTCTATAGACATGAATGCTCCCCTGACATGACTGGGAAACGAAATACGATCCCTCAAATTAGGGCCTCTACTTTTGATTTGACGATATCCCACCTATTTCTTTTAGGAAAATTATGGAGCAAATTAATATCACTCCTATTGACGATCTATTTTTTTCATCTAACCAATGAGAGCCCTTAAAAATTTGGTCACTTCTAGTACAGACCAGTATATGAGACTCACTCATCACTTGGTCATGCACACCCTTGTTTCAGTCGGCTAATTTGCAGGCATGCGAGAGAATTCAACGGGAAGGTCTAATCAACTACAGTGGGAGGTGATCCGTGGTGGGTTGAGTGCATTAAATGGGTTTCTCTAGGAAAGCATGGGCAATGTGAATTGGGGTCGATGGGCGCCATGGCGGGGAGCTACACTGAGCGCAGGCTTTGATGAAGGATTCATGACACAGGAGGGGAATAGGGTGGTAGTGTGGGAGAGAGTTGGGACAAAAAAGACTATCATAAGTTAGTTGTTGTGGGAAAATATATCTTATGAAAAAAGTAGTGAGCTCCAACCTATTAGCCCTTGGAGATGAGCTGACGGAGACTTGGGGCCGTCTTGAACTAGCTACTCTGTTTGGGTCCAGTTGGATTCATATTTTATTTGTACCTCAGGAAACTTGACTAGGAACCTTGTTATTAAAGATGTTCTTACAAGTGTTTAACCAACCATAGGATTTCAGCATGCAGAAATGGAATCCAACCTACGAAATCAATTGCAAAATACCATAATATAATTTCGCACTACTACTAAATTTTGACCCTATTGCATCACGTCCCCTTGCATCAAATTCAGAAACTAATCTGCATAAAATTTGATGCAATAGCTGACTGCAATTGAACCAATTTTTGGAATCTGATGCAATATGTTGTCGCTATTGCATCGCAAAAGAGTTGGATGCGATAGTAATTTATATCAATACAATAGGTATGACCTATCGCATCATTTTGAATATGTAGGTGGCATAGGTAGAAACTATTGCATCAGACATTTGATTGTGTTAGTATTGATTTTTTTATGCAATATGTAGGTGGTATTGCATCATTTTAGAATATAGATGCAATTAGGAAGTACTATTGCAACGGCTTTGTGTTTGATGCAACTGATATTTTTGAAAGAAAAATGACTAATGTGAAAACCTCTTGTGGCTACCTAAAAGTGAATTGTGCAATGAGAAAGATGTCATGCTAATCTGTGCTAGGAGACATGTATTTTTGTTTAGGATTGCCTATTTGTAGCATAAGTTAGTGGTTTGTAATACAGTTCAACTTTGCAATTACCTATTTCGAAATAAGAAGGCATTTTACTTCCTTACATAGTACAAAGTATTGAATGCTTATGATCCAAGTTATTCATATGATTGCCTTTTTATGACATCGAATTTTGCAATTTTTTGAATTTTTGTGCAATTAATTCGATGAAATAGTTGGTTGTCCTAATCTTATGTCGATGCAATAGTTTGTACTGCCTCCAAGCTCATGTCGATGTGATAGTTTCTATTGCATCCAACCTCATATTGATGCAATAGATCAAATTGCATCCAACCTCATGTCGATGCAATAGTTCAAATTGTATCGAACATAACATCAGTGCAATAGTTCTTATTACACTGAAACAAAATGGTGATGCAATAGAACCTCCTGCATCAAATCAAAATGGTGATGCAATAGATTATATAGCATCAAACCTAATATGGATGTAATATAGTCTATTGCATTGAATGATAGTCGTTGCAATGTGTTGCATCAACAAGATTTGGGTGCAACAAGATATAGCTTCTCTCAATTTTGATGCAAGAGACAATGGATGGATGATGCAATAACTGCTTCTCACATCAACCACAAGTAATCGATATGAAAGACTATTGCATCAAGACCACTTGCATCGGCTGGCATCAAACAAGAAATTGATGTGAAACCGAACTTTGCATCTATTTTAGACCTACAACATCAAAAATTGGCCGGTGCAGCAGGGTCAAAATTTAGTAGTGCACCTAGGGTCAACTCTACATGGCAAACCACAGCACAAGCCCCCCTACAACTATATTTATTCTTTTGCAAGCAAACACACGTGTGTAGTTTCATGGCTTTTTTTAGATAATGGATTTCATTAAAGAAAAGATACACACAACCAAAAGAACACAAGAGCACTTAGACTCACACATGCTCTCATGAAATGGCCAGATTGGTGAGCGAAAGTTACTAAGTCGCGCCACCTCTAGTGCAACATCGCTGTGAACCTCCATTATGCCATCTTGACCCACTTCAAAAGAGGTGACGTAAAGTGTTGGCGGTTAGCCCATCTTTCTTGTCGTTGTTGTGCAATCTGCACTAGGTCATCGCCACCGCAACTAGGACACCACTGCCTACGAAGCTTTCGAAGCCAGCTCCGCTGGATCCAACTTCTTCCTACATAGGACTAGTAGTTAGCGAGAGACGCCGCTCTCACATAACCCTAGGTGTTGCAGCCGTGGCACCCGTAGTGTGGGAGTGCCCCTAGGATACCCATGAAGCATCAGTTGGGCTAGGCCTCTAGATGGCCTGGTCCACTATCAAAAGGCATACAAGGCTGCTTGGCATGTGCTGCCAGGCCCTCTCGATGGCCCGGCTTGCCCAATTGCTGGCCCACAAGGCTGTCGACCTGCTCGACCCAGCTTGCAGGCCCACCAGGATGGTACCCAGATGTTCAAGATCGACGTCATCGGCTTGCCAACAAGACCAACGACGTCACAGGAGATCGTGGAGGATAACCAAATGGGATCGCCATGATCTGTTAGGATAGAAACAACTCAACCTAATTATACACGATTGTAGCCTTCTGTCACTCCTCTTGACTATCGTTCTGTAACCCTACTCGTTTGCTATATAAGGCGGGTAGGGGACTCCCTCAATTCATTCATTCCTATCAATACATAAGGCAGGTAGGGTATTACACTTGATCGGCGGCCCAAACCTGGGTACACTCATGTATTGTTTATCTATTGCCACCTAGCTCACAATCTCGCTCATCCCCCCTGAACAAATCTACCATCGGGGGCCAGCCCTCGGTGGACTGTCGAGCATAGTTCGTTGACACCTGCCGCCGTCTGGCCTAGTCAACATGTGTGCGCCGACCATTCCCTCGGTGAGAGCAGCGGGAGATGGGTGAAGTAGTGGTTGTCGATGAAATATCGACGACAGTCTACAAAGGGTATGCCCGAGATAGTAGATGAATGATGGAGGCACGTAGAGATTACGAGCTAGACGTCGAACAGAGAACAGATACACCAAGGTTTACCTAGGTTGAGGCCGCAAGGATGCGTAATACCCTAGTCCTGCTCTCTGTAATGGATTGAGTTGAGTTTGAGGGGGTCCCTGTCCGCCTTATATAGCCGGGAGCAAGGTTACAGCTCCAAAGATCTAGATCAGGTCGGTTACAAAGATATGTATCTTGTAATGATACGATAGTTCCCTAAGCCGACTAAGCTTCATTGATCACCAAGTTACTTCATTCTTTCCGCCTAGGACTCCGACTAGGTCTGGAGGCCAAATCTGTCTTGATCTTGTGCTGGTGCACTCTGTCCGACCAGGCCCAAGGTAGGCCATAGTGGTATACGGGTCTATACCCCCACACCTAGTCCAAGGATACCTTCAAGTACCTTGACATCTGATACGCCAACACCGCTAGTAGAAGCACGCGAGTTGGAAGTTCTTAGCCTTCCTTGATGAATAGGAGTTTCAACGACACCTCCAACAAGGCAAATGGAATCAACAACACCGCCACTGCCGACTCGAAGAATCCGGGCAAGGTTTCCACCCAGCAACAGAACATAGAGAGCCGGAGGCCCGCCATCTCGCCTGATGCGCTATGCGATTAGGTGTTGGATCCAGTGTTGGACGCCGGATACAGTGGATCAAGCCGTGGCGACCTTGCAACGGGTGAAGGATGCTGGGAACAAGCTGGCGGCAACCCTCAATGCTTCGTGGCCATCTCCGGAAGTCAGAACGGGAAAACCCCGCCACTGCCATCCTAGCTTGTGGGAGCCGCCCGAGTCACCGTGAGAGCGACGCGAGGGCTGGCGACGCATTTTCAAGTAAGTAGTTGATGAAAGAAAACTAAAAAGTTCACCTTCAACTAAAAGAATCTCTAATGTACGAGCACAAGGTTCTTCCCATGGCATTTGGAGCAATACATGTCCTTTTAAACCTTGTTTGACGTAAGTTTTACAATATTCTCATTTTACATTCAATGTCTTATGTGGGTTGCATTCAAAGGTTCCTATTTAGAGATTTTTACAATACTTGTGGAGATTTTAGACGGCTCACAACGACCGATCCAACGGCCAGAAGGGCCAAAGGCGATGGGAGGGAGGCGATTATTGTGTCTATGACCGGTGAGCATATGCGCTAAATCGCTTCCCTTCACCTCCAAAACTGAGGGGGGATTCGACGCCAAATGAAGGATGGCTAATTGCATTTTTATAGTTCTTTTTTCTAATCAAGGGTATTAAGGTAACTAACTCGTGTACCGCATGGGTCAGGTGTTGCCGAACCACTCTCACGATTCTATAGATGAGAAAAGAAAAATAAAACGATCCTATAATTAGGGGAAGTGATATCGTGCCTTCGCTCCTATAAAAACACGTCGTGATTGAAAGCCCGGGATCAATAGACCGTATATACTACGATGTATATCTTGTTTAAACGGCCAGATACGATTCTTATCAGAGAATCCTTGATGTTTACTAACCGCCTCATGCAAGAAGCTAATAAGATACGCCACATTAGCTTAGTTCAAAAGGATGCATACGTATCTTATCTGGACAACAAGATATATACATAAAGTATATTATTTGTATATTTGCCATTTTCTTTGTATGGGCTGAACAATACTAAGCCACATACAAAGCCTGATCAATAATTGTGAACGCCATGTCAAACTTCCATGTATCTTGAAAAGTCTTGTGCATATACGCATTGTATATACTAGTCCATCAACCCGTGCTCTCGCACGGGCTACAATAATTTTCAAAAATGACATATTTAACTAAATTAAAAATACTTATACTAATTTGTATGTTTTTCTTTGTTTATTTTCTACAAAATAGACATAACATATAGTTCGTAGTCTATATTTAATGATCATCAACTTCTTAATTACATTTTTCAAGGGACTAATTTATATATTTTTCATGCATATTCATATGACATTTCTTAATTGTACTTTTTAATGAACTTCCTATTTTGTTTGCATTTTTTTCTTGATGTTGGATGTAGCCATTTTCCATGTTTTTAGATAACATATTATTTTCATGCATCGAATTGAAAAGTTAGATGAGAAATATATTTGATCTAATAATTTTAAATGCAATGAGTTTGTTAATGACCCTAATTGTTTTTGGATGTTCAGACATTAGACATTTCACTTTCTTCCTTGCTTTGTCGATCCTATGAAACTATGCCTGAAAATATTATTTTGCACGCAATGTAAACATAATAGACATTGAGATGTAACTGAGTATACCTTTACATCCTATCATTCGGTAGCCTTTATACCTCTTTCTGTTAGTGATATTTGTTTAGCAAAGTTTCCATTACTCTCCTTATGCGCACTCTTAGGAATTATTGTATAATATTTATTTGGCAGAAATCCTATTGTGCAAACGCCTGGGTTGTGGCCGAACGGCCAGGCGACACGCGGCACACGCGGGCGCGACGCGTCGAGCTGCTGTTTGTCGCTGTGTTTTGTTTTGGTTGTTACCGGGTCCGCTATTTTTATTGGGTACTCGAGTCCGCTACCACCACTCTTCTGTCTCCATCTCCCTCACCCTCGTCTCTCCCACTCTCGATGGCGCAGCGAGATCTGTCGGCTCCTCCGACTCACAACCACCACCCTCACCCCCACCCACTCGAGCACGGCCCAGATCGAGGCATTCCCCGGCGGTCTCGTCAGTTCCCACTGGCAGCAACGCCTTCTCCATCGCGCACGGCAGGCCGCTCGCGGCGCACACGGCGGTACAGTTCCGTGTGCCGGCGGGTAGAGTGCTGGCGACGCCCCCAAGCCATTGCGTCGGCTGGCCCTCACCCTTGCCGTTGATGAGCATCACTAGGGTGAGCTCACCTTCCTTCCCTTCCTCTTATGGTGTGAATCTGAGCACTCGAACCCTAACTAGCTACCTGGGGGTTATTTGTGTTCAGATCTGATCCATTTATTCCTATCCTGCTAGTATGCACAATGGCTCCCTCGCCCTGTCAATTATTTTTGCTTGTTTTCTGTGTTTTCTTATGGAAAGGGGTGACAACTGGGAAGCAATGTTTTCCTATGGAAAGGTGTGACAACTGGAAAGCAAAGATACAGACTGGGAACTAGGAAGCATAGGCTCCACTGAGTTGTCGTAGGCTCCACTTATGAAATCTAGTATTGGTTTATTTGCTTGTGTGCAGCTGTATGTGTGCGGTGGAGGCACGGGTGTGTCAATGTTACCACGGTTTGCTTGCTTCTAAATACCAATTGATCACATTCTTTGCTTAAGCTGAAGTAGTCATCATGCCTAATTGAGGTTGTTCCCTCCAGTGATGCATGGTTGAGATTTCTGAATTTTTGTATGTCCTCAGTTCTAGCTTGTTGTCTGTTGTCTGGTAGTATTTTTTCAGCTAATGCTATGCTTGGTCTGAGCATCTATAGGTTCAGAAATTAGCAGGCTGAAACAACTGTGGTTATGCTAGCATTGCAGTTAGTTTAGACCTCAGCGTCATAAAAATCATGTCAGACAGAAGTTCAGAGCACCAGCAAAAATTTTCAGTTTTATGCATGGACTGCTCTGTGCTGCTAGGTTCAGCAAAAACAAACACATCACCTCATGCATTTTTGGCCCAAAGAATCTAAGGACATTTATGATTTGCCTCTTTCTTTCATCGAGTTTCAGTAGTTTGCTTGTTAGTTGTGCGATGTGAAAATCTATCTGTCAGTATAGATTCTTCATATTTTGTCAGGCTAATATTCCACTCTCCCATCTTGAAATTCTTGAGTTGCCCTCAACAATTATTGATTGGTTTGAAGTATCATCTACCAATGAGATGCAGTAGCATACTGTTTCTGCTTGGTAACCCAGGTCGTAGTAGCTTATTTGGGGTTATTCAGTGGAATGAAGACCAACATGTATATCACCGTAGCCTGTGGTACATGGTCTGTCTTCTTGGAACTATTTGCCAAGAGCTTTTTATTGTCTTCGGAAGGTGTAGAGAGGCACCAGTATTTTTTTTTTAACAAATGGCATCAACAAATTATAACTAGCGAAGTACCAAAACTTCTAGGTACATTTAAATCACTTCAAAGTTAACCATTTGCCAAAGGTTTTCTTGGTTTCATGAGCCAGTGAGAAATGATGTCAATTGATCACCTTTCTGGTTTGAAATTGGGATGTTTGGCCGTGTCTGTACTCAATTTTTTTTTTTTTTTAAAAAAAAAACTCCACTTCAGACTTTTTTCCTCGAGGTGTTCCTGGAGGTGGTTTTCCTCCGCTTGCGGCCTGCGAGCACATCTCTGGGATTTGGATTGGATTCCTTCTTGTCGAGGCCTTGTTCATCTGTGGGTTTGTGATGTTTTACCTAAGTGAGATGCACTCCTGTCTTATCTGTCGTTAGTCCTCAGATGAATAACCCACCGCATAACTGAGAACCATGGCTGGAAGTTCAGATTCGTTCAACTGTCATTGTGTGTTTCGAGTTCAGTCAGGTTGTTCCATTAGTACAGCTCTACCTCTTCAGTTTACTGTTTCTGTTTGTCTTTCAGTTTGAGATACGTTGGTTCATGCATCACATGGATTAAGCCTTTGTTTGTGAGCAACCAAGGTGTTTGTGTTTTAGCTCGCAAGGCTTAGCTTTGTTTCTTACCTAAAATGGCGATTCTCGTTGTAGTTTTGTCTAGTGATTCAGTATTACATCTGAAATACACTTTTATGAGGAGATGGCGTTTATGATTTTACAAGGCGACTGAAATATAAGTTCTGTTTCGTGGCTGGTTTTGAGTGACCTGGGGATGCCGAGGTGCTTTATATACAGGTTCATTGTCAATTTGCTATTTAGGACAGAGTTGTTGTTCCGACTCTAGAGTACTAATGTGTTTTTCACTCAACCTTTGTCCATCTCCTGAAACATTCTATTGAGGCTGTAGCTTGTAAGATAAATTAGGTTCTTGCAAAAATCACAAGGTTCCAGAGAGTTTTTCTCTGGAACTTGTTCTCTTCCTGTTTCAGTTCCAGGCGTCATCCTGGCATTCAGTTTCCTGTATTGTATGATAAGTATGTAGTAGCTGCTCTCTGTAGCGCTTCTATGAGCTCATCACTCGTGCAACTCTTTGTGAAATCAAATGGAGATGTCTAGGTTTTGGAAGCAAACATGTTTTAAAAAAGAATTCAAGAATTTTCTCAGCCATATAGTTGTACTGTAATTTTGATTTTTCATTAGATCAGTAAAACTTTTCAAGTAAACCACACAATTTTTACCTTCAGTCTGGATTCTACCGGTTGCCAATTCTCTTTTGAAGTCTAAACTTTAAGATGTCTTTCTTTCAGTAAGGTGTTATGGATGGACGCAACATCTGTTCTAATGATCTTGCTACATCTCTCAGCACTCTCCGGTATCTTGAGGCTGTTGTTGGGAAAGGTAATCATACTTTCACTATTTATATGTCATAAGATTATGTTTTGTTACTGTTGGCAATATCACATAATCTCATGGCGGTGCTTTTCTGAACTAAGTTTAATTCCTTTTACATTTAAGCATAATTCTCTTTTGTGTAGTTTGTCATTGTTTCTGTTCATGTTTGTTTGTTATTATATTCTACTTGGGTTTTCTATCACTGTACACCATGTCTTTCAGTGACTTGTCATATAATGATCTCCTTAATTTGGTTCATATCTATTGTCTATTGTCTGAACACTATAGTGGATTGTAATCAACAGTGCATCCATTATTTTGTTACTGTATGTCTCCCAAGAAAATTCCCCCCCTAATCAAACTTTGAACAATATATATGAACCAATAATTGCTAACTTCTGTTATCTTTATTCCAAGACACAGACCAATTATTATTTTCCCCTTTTCCTTCTGTAGGAATCTAGCACTTGTGAGAGAAGATATTTCAAGGCCGCCTTCTACTTCTTGTTCAGTAGATGCCATTCATGCTGGAGCGACTATCCATTGTTGGCCCTCACCTTCTAATGTTCATGATTTCTTTGATAGAATGAGGCATCTACACACCAGCAGCTTGATTAGTACTTACTGATGTTCAATCTACCACCCAAGATCCTATGTAGGATGAATGCCCCTTTGTCAATACATAGTGAGTTCACATTTTCACCATTGTGCTTTTCTTTGTGTTTGTCTTTCATCAGGATAAGTTTAATGTTCTCAGTACTCATAGCAAGCTTCAAATATATGAGTCAGATTTTCTAATTATATACATATACAATATAATTGCTTTATGAACAAACACTTCTTGCACTATCTTAAATGTGAAATTTTCATATATTTGTTCTGTAAGTTTTCAAGATCATATATTTGTTCCATAGAAAAAAATGTTCTTTTTGTCTTTGTGCTTGTGCCAATCTAGGGATAAAATTTTATCTTTTGTTCTTTCATAGAAAAAAATTGTCCTTTGTCTTTGTGCTTGTGCCTAACTAGGGAGAAAATTTTGTCTTTTGTCCTTCCTTAGAAAAAATTGTCCTTTGTCTTTGTGCTTGTGCCGATCTAGAGAGAAAATTTTGTCCTTTGTCCTTCCATAGAAAAAACTTGTCCTTTGTCTTTGTGCTTGTGCCGAACTAGGGAGAAAATTTTTGTACTTGTGCCGATCTAGGGAGAAATTTTTGTCCTTTGTCCTTCCATAGAAAAAAAATTGTCCTTTGTCTTTGTGCTTGTGCCGAACTAGGGAGAAAATTTTGTCTTTTTTTTCCTTCCATAGACAAAAAATTGTCGATTGTCTTTGTACTTGTTTTCTGTGAGATTAGGAAAAATTGTGTTCCTTGTTCTTTAAACTTGTATGGGTAGAGGATAGGATTCCTAAGTAATTAGATTATAGGTGGCCATGTTAACAAATGAAGAGAATTTTATTTTGTCAAGAGCTTGGCTATTCGATTGGTTTGCTGATATGTGGTTAGTAGAGAGCAGGTGGATTATGCAGCTAGTACCTATTTATAAATTGCATTTTTATTAACAGTAAATTACATATATGAGTTACTGCAATTTTGGTATTTGACATGTGCAATATCTATTCCTATCACTCGGTTACTTGGCCATTGGAAAAAGCGATGCAGCACGCGCCATGTTAATTGGACTCGTACAACAATTACCACAGCTTAGCTGCTGCCTGCCGCTCCCCGCCTGCCTCTGTGTGCCTAGGCCAATCATTTAGAATGAGACTTCTGCATTTTCTTCCCTTTCAATTATTACGACTAGTTCTGACTTTGTGCTATGACTTTTATAGTCATAGTGTACCTTCATTTATGTTGTTTACACCTGAATTACATGGCTGGTTGCTTCATTTCATGACTTTTTTTTTTTGTTATCTAATGCTTTGCATAAGGTTAGTAGTCATTTATGGTTTGCTGACCCTACCTAACAGTGTATAGCTATAGCCCTTCTTGCCATATTTGTGTTTTTCACAATGTTGCCTTCCTTTTTGCTAATGGGCTAGATATACAGATTTGTTGTGGCTAACTATACTATATTTATTACAAGTATGTGAATACCTTCATTTACCCCTGTATCAATAATGTAGTGGTATTGGATGACTATTCTATTTATATATATTGCTGTTTGTATAGTCAACAGGCTCTTGATGCATGAGTCGGAATTTGTAATTATATAAATGCACAATTAAATTGCATTAACAATAAGTACTATTTTCACTACCTAAAATATGCAATTTTGTAATTTCTAAAGATCTATTTTTCACTAATTTCACTATGATCTATATCTTATTTAAAGAATCCAAAACAAAGCACTGGTTTTTGGTATTTTTGTGCTTTCTAATATGGTATTGAATACTTTTGATTGGACTTCTTGCAGGATGAGTTTTGAAGCTCAAGTTATTCTTTCCTGAAGAACCAAGGATACAGAAAAGGACAGAAGCAAGGAGGTGAAGGCTATAGACATGAGCACAATCTGCAGATAAGTACATTTTTCTTCCACGGATCATCTAATTTGTCCATTTTCTTTTTTTTTTTTTTGTTCGTTACTCTTTGTTGTTAGGTGCTTTTCTAGGCCTCCAGTTCATCTAGACCTGTTTCTTTGCTATTGCAGGGTGCAGAGGTTCGGGAGAGCATGATCTGCATGGACATTCGTTGCTTCTTTATTTTAAATTTGGCCCAATGTGTAAAGACAACTCGGTAGTTTCAGCACATAGCCGTTTCTGTAAAACCCACTGTTTTTGGCCCATTTTTGTAAAGCCTAGTATGTAAAGCTTATTGTAAAAGCCATATACATTGAATTAACGGACTGTATGTGTTAGTAGGTTTCGGAGCATGCATCCGATATTGTCTCGTGGGCCTGGTATCTGTTATCGGGTCAATTCACGGACCCGTTTGTGGACAGTAACAGAGACGATTGGCACAGAGGCAGATCTGGACGTTGGATCTTGATCCAACAGTCCTGGACGTCGCCTGGGTTTTTTTAAAAACCCAGGCGACTGGATTTTAGCAAGTCCCTTTATTTGGTGTATCTTCTACTTCCTTTAAACTAAAAAATAAACAAACTTAAGTCAGTCTAATTAAATGCTACAACAAAGTTAAGTAAAACAAAAAGGTTTCTACAAATAAGAAATTAAATAAAGATGAATATCCAAGAAGTGTTACATTTTTCAAATTTGCCATATGGATTCTTGAACTACATTTTTCTTTTGTCAGATATAGTTTTGAAACAATGTAATCGGGTCTCAAAATTGTGTAGTTTTAATCAACAATGTAAAATTTAAAATCATTGTTTCACCATATATTTCTGGATCTATTTGGGTACCTCTTTATTGTCATAATTGACCAAGGTGATCAATGAATCTTCCATTCCATAATTAGCATATGTGCTTCCTTTTCAAAAACTATACAAGTTGCAGCTGATGTTGGATCTTGTACTTCAAGCTTAATTTTATATCTGCAAACAACATTCTATTGTTACTTTGTTAGTAATAAAAATAGTGAAATAAAATTGAAACTTTCTAAATCATTTATGGTGCCTTGGGTTCAGCTTTCTTACTACATTTACTGTAGTGAACAAACTTTTTTTGTCAAGATGTTTCTTATAAATACCTCTACTAAGATGTAGTGGCAGCCAAATTTTGTATTAATTGTGTTTATTGTGGTCAATTATAAAGATCTTACCCTATTAGCACATATAAATATCATTCATATACATCTAAGCCTTTTTTAATGTAGTGTATAATGATCAAACAAAAGCATAACTAGTTCATGAATCATACAAAATCAAACCATCTCTTGTAAACTCCTTGTGTTCTATTTAATTTGCTTTTCCAATGTCCCTTTTAAATGCCCATCAATATGAATCTCTTCGATATTATTACCACTTGAAGATATGCTTTTTTCTACAAAGAAATACTTTATCATGTTAGAGTCAAGCTACAAATATAGAATAGAAATACCTATATTTAATTTCTTTTACCTATTTCGTGCATTCACTGCTTCAAAAATTAGTAAACTACAAAACTTGTGTTGCATTGATTGATGCCAAAGAATATCTAAATGAAAACTATTATTGATATTTTATATTAAATAAATACTTACAGGCAAAAAATTTCAGTGTTGTAGATGTTATTGTAGTTTCATGAGATTTTGCCTCCTAATAGATTTGCTAAACTTTGGCCACCCAAAATCAGACATTAAATTCTTTTTGACTGAAAATTAATGTAATTTAGTAAGTTTTTGCCAAAAAAATGTAATTTAGTAAGTTCAGAAACATAATTAAATATCTTGAATACAATAGGCTTTGCTACAGGAGCTTATATATGTATATGTGTAAAATCTGGTAGTTTGAGAATGAAAAAAAATGATCCTACTCAATCAGGAGGTCAATGCACCATTGCAACTTGTAAACTGCGTAGATATACCAAGTCAGCCTGGGCGTTCGGGTTACCCGATTGTTTCGGGTCAGGTAGTTTGGGTAATTTAAAGTTCGGGTAATGAAAACTACTATCCGATATTAGCCCCGAAAAACACTACCCGAAGTTTCGGTACCCGATAATTCGGGTTCGGGTTCGGGCATGATCTACCCGAATTTACAAAAAAATAATAAACTACACAAAATTTTAGTAGCAGCTTGTACATAATTTCACTAGCAATTTATGTTGAATTTCAACAATAATTTATTGAGAATAATATATTGCAGTCACTTGTTCAAACGAGAGAATTATATTCTAATAAAGTGATAATTTTAAGTGTTTAACTAACAAAACATGGTAAATACAAAGACCAAGATAAAACTTTAGGTAGTTCGGGTAGTTTGGGTACCGGAGTGTATTACCCAAATTACCCAAACTAATTTTGGGTAATCAAAATCACTATCCGAATTTGGGATCGGGTACCTCAAGTTCGGGTAGTTCGAGTCCGGATTCGGGTAATTTGGGTACGGGTAATGGGTATCGGGTATTTTGCCCAGGCTAAATACCAAGACAAAAACTAGATCTAGATGAATCAGCTAGACGACCATACCATTTGAATGATGTGAAAACAACATGACGAATAGGATATAGATGGATACCTGTTTGAGCGAGATTGACAAAATATATGAAGAATTAAAGGCCAGTCTGCACTGTCATACTTTTAATGGGTGAATGATGCAAAGGCCAGTCTGCTGTCAAACAGTGAATAAATCAGCTAGATAATCCTGGCCTCCCTGGTGACGATGTCGATCAGGGACTGCTGGTTTCCAGACCGAAGAACTTGTACTCGAGGCTCTCCCGAGTTCTGAATAATGTAAGGTAGCCACCATGCATCCATGCCAGTTATAGCATTGCATCGCAGATCTACTCTGGCAGTCCCGGCCGGCCGGCGGTGGATGCACAGGTAGTGAAGGTGCGTACGTACGTGCCCGACGGCCGGAGGATGCGGCCAAGAGGAAAGCGATGAGCCCACGTACACGATCGTTTCTGTTTGCACGTCATTGAGAAAATAGATAAATGAAGTCCGGCATATATGTGTATATATTTTATTGGCGTAGATACATATCTTTTTCTCCACTTATAACCGATCAAGATTGGATATTGATTGTCTTAACCGTGATGTACCACCGTATGTACCATATCGAATTGGTTTTCTATTTCTTTTTTCAAAAATAAGATATTAGTTTATTATTTAATCTATAATGGCACAGGTGGGTAATTTTTAGAAAATAAAATAGATCCAATGGTTATAGATGGATAAAGACATTCTATTCGATGCACGGACCTTTCTGATTAACGTGAGAATTTCTAGCATTTATCTTTTTTCTCAACGCATTTGGTGAGAATTGACGTGGAGCCTTCGTTGGATAGTAAGATTGCTTGAGAGAAGCTAGCTAGGTAAATCCATATATATAAGTATACATACACATCATACATATGGGTGTATATATGTACGTAAGAAACTGTGGTCATGCCAAAATCGGTCATTCACCGTGAATATATATGTCAAAATTTCATCGTACAGCAGTCCGATGTTTTTTTTTGGATTGATGATCGGGGGAGGGGTCGGGGGATAGGGGAGGGGGCACGGTGAGGATAAGTGATATTTCGCAATGACTAGAATGTTCTTCTTTAATAAAATTAATAATTTGTGGAAGCGATGAGAGACGATGGGAAGCGATTTCAAATGCACCGTAAAAGGACTCCTGTTTATTTACTTCGTTTATTTGTAAAGTGTGAAGTGTTTTTCTTTAAGATGATTTTTTTGTTTGCCCATGACAGGTTTGTTTGCCTCATTATTGGTCGTGTTTTCTATTGATTGTGGCATAACCAATTGGAATCTCGACCATTGTGAATTCTTCATTAATAAAATATAAGTAAAAAGCTACAATGATATAGTTGACAAATATGTATATAACAAAAAATTCATAAACATTATGAGTTCTACTCGAGATGGATTGTATATGATTTATCAACCACAAAATTCATTCTCAAACTCAATTCAATTAAAATATTGAAAACACAATTTTCAGAATTTTTCACAATCATCTACGAAAATAAATTTAAGATTGGTGGTTTCGTTACGTGAGCTGCTTTTGAAAATCATTTCATTTCTAATTGCAGCTCAAATATGGAAGCACAAAATAAAATGAGTTCCTAAACTAAAAGTGATTCATAGCTACGGAACGTCTTGGGCGCCGTACCTCTTATTGTGAATTTCTTTAGTCTTTTTTAGTCTTATATAAGCCCAACCATGCAGGGCCTGTTTGGATGTGTCCCCAGCAGGCAGACTCCCTGCTGCTGAGATTGTTGCATGGCCAACTAGCTGCCTGGCAGGGCACGATCGAAACAGCCTGTAGTTTGGGGAGGTGATGCCTGACAATGAGGATAACAACCCAGAACTTGGAATGCGATGTTGGCAACCTAAAACTATTGATTCCACTACTAATTATACGATTAGTGTTTTTCTGTACACAAATGTTTATATTGGTATAAGTTTATATAAGAAAGTGGGGCCTAACAAAAATGCTCCCCTTCAATTTAAAATATCTAGCAAATTCTTACTTCACTTTATAGTAAGAGAGTAGGTTACATTTCCAATGGGATATAACCTTATATGATTTTTCGCCTCCTTGCTTTGAGTGTAACATCATACTGTGAAACAACAAAATTTCTTACAGGTGCCGAGTGTGCTCCTATGTCTACCCATTGCTCATAAGAAGATTAATGTGGCTAGTAGGATGAAGAGTATTAGAGAAGAACTGGAGGAAATCAATAAAGAGTTTCAAGATTTTCATTTTTCAAGTGGTGGCACTACCTCTATTAAGCAGCTTGATGATGATCGTGAAACATCATCACGTCTGCCTAACGAACCAATAGTTGGGAGAAATAGAGAAAAGAAGGAAATCATGAGTCTGCTAGCTGCAGGTACCAGTAACGAAGAGACGACATTGATTGTGGCTATCTATGGCCTTGGAGGTATGGGCAAAAGTACTTTGGCGCAACAAATTTACAATGATGTTCATTTCAAGGAATATCATCGTATATGGGTTTATGTGTCCCGGGATTTCAGTTTAAGGAAAATTGAGAGCTCTATAATTTCTCGGCTACCAATAGATGCAGGCCAGCAGAACAGGTATACACTGGAAGTGATAAATCAGTGCATTGATGACCAGCTCCATGGCAAGAAGGTTCTGATTGTTTTAGATGACTTATGGGAGGAAAAGGACACTCAATTAGGGAAACTGAGAAGTATGCTTCAGATTAGTAAGAACAAAAGTATGATATATGTCATAGTAACCACACGCAGTGAAGATATTGCAAGAAAAGTTTCCACCAATGAACCTTACAAGCTTCAGCCTTTGAAAGTTGCCACATGCTGGGAAATAATTAAGAGAACTAGTATGTTTGAACAAAACCATCAGCAACATGGATTCGAGAAGATAGGAAGGGATATTGCAAAAAAATGTGGAGGTGTGGCACTAGCAGCTCAAGCGGTTGGTTACCTGCTACGATCCAAAGAACTGTCTGAATGGAAAGATATAAACAACAGTGACATCTGGAATGAATATTCTGAGGATGATGTTAATGTTCTCCCGTCGTTGAAGTTAACTTATGAAAAGATGCCACCACAACTAAAATTATGCTTTTCCTATTGTGCCATATTCAAAAAAGGCCACAACATCACAGAGGAGGATTTGATTCACCAGTGGATTGCTCTAGATTTTATCAAGCCATCCATGGGAAAGAAATACATTAGGCAACTTTTGGGGATGTCCTTTCTTCAAGTTTCAAAGTTGCCATCGGTATGTATAAGTATATATAACTGCAAAATAATAGTTCTCTCTGTTTAACATTTATTCTTGTACTACTCATACATTTTGCCTACGCAGTCATACTAGTTGTTTAGACAACTCAATTACTGACATTTGAAACGTACTTTGTCATGGAATATCTTATGGTAAATCAAAAAAATAGTTTATGTTTGTTAGGATTGTAATACTATTTTTAAGGCATTTATCCTAAATTAATCTAAAATAAAGACAACCTACAGGCAAGCACTGCACACACATGGTAGTTATCTTTTTAGTTTTATTTTCAAGTTGTATGTGAAGTAATCCATCAATGGTGCTCTCGCTTGGCTAGCAGACATAAGAATTAGCTATTTTAAAAACCTCTACCTAATAAAAATTTCATTGAACTGTATGATTTTTTCATTGTTCTTTTTCTATAATAGGCATAACAAATGTTTTGTAGTCTCTATCTAGCTATGATAAACCCAAAATACTTATATGTATGTTTTCATCTATGTCCATATTTTTCTTTTTGCATGGCATCTTTGTGTATCTTTAACATGAATTTAGTTCGACTCTTGAACCAGACTATTATGGCTCTTGTTGCAGACCATTCTAATAACATTATGAATCTGAATTTTCATGTAAATAGTAGTATTAGTGATTCCTAGAAATCCTTTTATCTTCAAGTTAAGTTGGAACTCTTATAGTTAATATATTTTTTGTTAGCACTTCTTTTGTAATTTTATACATAAGGACTATATAGGTCATAAATTGCACTCTATATGATTGTACAAGCAATCAATTAAATCCTTCAACATGTTGCATAAGATGAGTGGTAGAGCTTGAAGGACCATCTGGGTTGGATTGTAATGATAACATCAAGATGACATTAATGTTTAAATCTTATAGTGACTATTACTCCAAATGAGTATCAACGGTCAAAAATATTAAGCTACATGTGGTTCGCACTAGTTCCCTAATTCTTAAGATGTTCGCTTTGTTCTTAACAAAGAATTATCTATGCAATAATAATGGTTATATATATAGGCATCTGAGTTAGAGTATATAAATATATGTAAAGTAATAACTTATATAAATTGTATGTAATCATTATTAATAATTTTAAGTTATTTATAAAATATTTGTGTATGAGTCTCTAAGTTTATTTTTTCAGATGACCAAGACATAGCACATATATTTATCTCTTATTCATACATGAATACTTGATTTTTGTTTATATTTTAGTTAAAATAAAACATACTACTATTGTTGTAAGTGGGTAGTCTACAAACATACAAGTTAGTGCACATGCTTTAAGATTTCTAAACATTTTTTGTAATAGATAATGTTGACAATTTAGATGTAGATTTGATGGGATATTTTATATATATTTAATTGTTATTTAGATGTAAATTTAAGCGGTTAAATTATTAGATAGTTAGAAGCATCTTTAGTTTACTTAAGACCAAGTTTCTTAGTTGATTAGATATCAATGGTGCTTTCAGTCTACAGAATAGATCTTTGATTTTTATTATAGTTTCTAGTGGGCTTCATTCGTGAGGATTAACTTCGTGGCTCTATTAATGTCATATAGTTAGACTTTCTATGAAATATATAAGCTCTTGTTGCATCAATATTTTAGGTTTCAACTTTTCTTTCTAGTTGTTGCAATTTTTTATCCACAAGTTAAATTGAAACTCTAGTGCTTATTATATCTTTAATTCAAAGATTTCATTTTCTATGTTTACAAATGAACCAAAATTCCAATGTTATACTCTTGATCTTCCATTTGTATAAATAGTCATTTTAGCTATCACGGTTGCACTCAACATATTCATTTTTATACCACATAATTATATATTGTTTTGTAAAACATTGATGGTTCTAATTAAATTAGAGGTAATAATATATTGTATGGTTTAGTTAACATGTATAAAATTATTCATAATATAAAAAAAGAAATTTATTATCATAGGATATTAACGTGCCTTAAAGTGAATTATTAGTGACATTACTGTGTACTTTTTAAGGGAACATTTTTCCATGCTTGATAGGCTATTAAAATTGGTATTTGTCCTAATACATTCATGTGTTACTTGGTCTACATGGTGGTATATGGCATTATGCTTACTCTTAGCTTAACAAGTAGAAGTTTGAATTCTAAAATGTACATATACAATACTTTTTGGATAATAAACTATTATTTGTGATTACATATCTACTTTTGTTTATTATTTATGATGAATGAGTTGGACAACTAGTTACAAATAAAAAGGCGCTCCTTTATATTTTCTTTCAGACTGGAATATATATCTAACTTTTTATAATAATATATAGTTGAATTGAATGCAAATGTAGGCATTAGGTTGTATTATCTTTAGAATGCCGGATGTGGGTAACTTAGATGCAAGGTTAGAGGTTATATTGAAATATTTTATAACGAGAAATTTGGCAAATATGTGTATAAATTTTAGGTTGCTCTAAATTATCTTTGGTAATGGTAGCAGCTGGGAATTTATTGATGTAATAAAATTACTAGTGTTACTTTGTGTATTATCCAAAATGGCAGAGATGGGTAACCTTTTTAAAAGGTAGAATAGAACAACCTCCATTGGCTATCAGTGGCAATGATGATTGGAATCCATCAAATTAAATGCAAGGTGTTTCTAATTATTGTAAAAATTTCTCGGATTTATCGGTTATTTTCTTGCACATCTTGATAGGATTAATGTGAAGCCTCCGTTGGAGCCACCAAGTAATAATAGTGTGATATTATATGTTGCTGGTTCTTCATTATCGACTATTTTTTACAAAAAAAAAAGTTTGTTAGTGGTCCTAGGTTGCTTTCTTTCACTAATGGAGTATGTTCAGACTGATGAAGTTACTATGGCGCAATACACCATGCACGACTTGGTGCATGACCTAGCAACATTAATCATGGATGATGAGTTAATTACTTTAGATGTTACATCGAAGAGCAATAATGAACAAGACGAGATTTATTGTCGCTATGCATGGGTTACAAAGTATGACCAGGCACAGACAACAAAATTATCATGTATTTTGCCCCCAGGGTGAGAGCACTTCATTTTTCAGATTGCAACAAGCTGGATCTCGCTAGTGGGGCATTTTCATTCGCAAAGTGTTTGCGCATTCTGGATTTCAGTGGATGCTCTGCTATACACTTGCCGGCCTCTATTGGTAAACTAAAGCAGCTGAAGTATCTCCTTGCTCCAAGAATGCAAAATAAAGTTCTCCCTGAGTCTATCACTAATCTGATAAAACTCCAGTACCTAAACTTGTATGGATCTTGCATTTCTGCACTTCCGAAATCAATTGGCAAGCTCTCTGGGTGTCTAGAATTTCTGGGTTTATCAGGTTGCTCTGGGTTATCAAAACTGCCAGAATCATTTTGTGATTTGAAATGTATCATGTATCTTAACATGTCAGGTTGTTCTGGGATTGAAGAACTGCCAGGATCACTTGGTAATCTCACAAATTTGCAGCGTCTTGAGTTATCTGAATGTTCTCGTCTCAAAGAGATACCACAATCTTTGTGTGACCTCACACGGCTCCAATATTTGAACTTGAGTCATTGCAATTATATTGTCCGCCTACCAGAAGAAGTAGGCCGCCTGGTCAGTCTAGAATATTTAAACTTATCACAATGTGGTGTCAGGGAACTTCCAGATTCACTTAAGAGGCTTGGTAATTTGTTGCAGCTTGAATTGGTAAACTCCTTTATTCAAAAGGGATATCGGGAGCTCTTCATGGACTGATTGCACTAGAGCATCTGGACATGTCATGGCATATGCACAATGTGGAAAATTTGGAGAAGGATGATCTACCTGATGCTATGAGAAACCTCACCAATCTTAAGTTTCTGAATTTATCAGGTTGCCTTGATGAATGGTTTGATGTGCAAAAGCATGGTTATCTTGATTTTATCGGTACCCTTACTAATCTGGAGTGCCTGCAACTAATTTGTAATAGATCACTTATGTATTTACCAGAAAGTATTGCTAACCTCAAAAGGTTGCATACATTGGATCTCACGGGATGCTCAGGGCTCAAGTCCCTCCCGGACTGTATATCTGGTGCAACTGGGTTGATGTCCTTAAAGCTGGACGGATGCTCAAACGAAGTGATGGACCAGGCCAGTTCTCTGTTGCATTATTCACTATCATTACCACTCTTTAAGGTTCATGCTGATGACGACAATGGTTGCAGCAGCAATCTGCACCAACTCAAGGGTGAAAGCGACATTGCTGAGTTAAATATTGTTTCCCTTGAAAACGTCAGATCTATGGAAGAAGCTCGAAGGCTTGAGCTGCCAGCGAAAAAGAATCTAGTGGTGTTGAGACTGTCTTGGACGCTGGATGCTGATCGACATGTAGAGGACATGGATTTGTTGCGAGAACTAATGACTCCTGGACCAATGAGTAGTCTCGAGATGATCTATCTTGATGGTTATAGCAGTCCGTGCTTTCCTAGCTGGCCCATGACCATTTCTCACCATCTCCCTGCCCTCCGGGTTTTGTATTTGGTGGCATGTCCAAATCTGACAAACCTGCCCGAGGGCTTACAGCGACTGTCTTCCCTTCAAATTCTGTTGTTGAAGGATTGTGACAACATATCGGCACTACCAGAATGGCTGAGCGACATCTCCTCTCTCAAGGAACTCTACATCTTTGGATGTACGAGCATCAAGTCTTTGCCTCAATGTATACAGCAGCTCACCAACCTACAGAAGCTAAGTATTTTTTCGAACGCGGAGCTAGGGCAGTGGTGTGTGTCAGAAGAGAACAAGGCCAAGCTCGCACACATTGAGGACAGAGTAAGTTCACAACTAAAATGCATTTATCTAGATTCAGAGTCATGCTTTCTTTATGCAAATTACGTATTTAGTGACCCACAGTTTGTGTTTGTGCAAGTCAATTATCTTAATTAGTTACACTCTTTGGGTTCCTCCTATGGATAACAACTCTTTTTTGACAGACTACTTGTGTGTTTACCAAAAGCAGAAATAGAATATTGATGGTATATATAGTATAAAGTAAGAAAAGTAGAAGGATACATACATATATGATAGGTTAGAATGGAACTCGTACATATATTGTCTATATGTTTTTTTTATGAGTATTGTCTGTATGTAGTAACGGATACAAGTAGCTAGTATATTAATATTATTGTCTCATTCGACTAGAGTATAAAACATAGCTCGCACCTTTTCATGTCTGCAGAGTTTTTATTAGGATCACTAACATCATCCACTGGAGATAATAAGTTTCCGGCGCTACAGCCATAGGTGCGGTGACTCTGCTTAGTGCACACAGGCAAATCGAGGCCAGTGTAGCAGGCGCGCGGCCCAAGCGGCAGCGGCTACGTGAGTACTGGCCTGGCACACAATGGGCTCTGTTCTCTTCTTAGATGGCCTTTGTAGGCTCCTATGTGTTCAACATGCTTTTCATTTAATTCGAAAATCATTATCACCATCGAGTTTCCAATTACGGGTTTCCAATCACTATATGAGACAGTACTCTTTGTTTCTGTAACCGTTTTATCTGTACTCTTCTATTCTGCGCAGAGAGATTACCAAATTCTTCCTGACAACATAGCAATATAAATGAAAAGTCAGGTGCTCTCTAACCTTTAATGTGCTCTCATAGTGGCGTTGCACCTTAAAGCATGTATGAAAACATCCAAGAAACTCCAAGCCGAAGAGAGCGTCGAAGGCCACGGCGGCGGCGGAGGAGGAGGTCGCGGAGGAGCAGAGCCGGTTCTTGGAGAGGCGGTCGGCGAGGTGCGGGCGGGGCGAGGATGTGACGGCCGTGGTCGGACTGGGGAGGCGTTCTTGTAGAGGCGGTCGCCGAAGCACTTCGTGCTGCGCCGCCGTCCTCGGGCTAGGGCTCGCGGCGGCTGCCGTCCTTCTGGCGCCGCCGCCCAGGCTTCCGGCTTCAAGGCGCACAGCCCCGGATCATCGCGATTCGCGCGCCCCCACGGCACCGGCGATGGGAGGTCGCGCCAATGCGGAGCTCGCGTGTCTTGCCGGACCGCCTGCAGAGCTCGCGCGCGGCCAGCTCGCGCCGTCGCTGTGGAGGACACAGGCTGGAGGTCACCGCGCGCTGGAGCCGGATCTGGCCAACGGCGTCTGCCCCGGCGATGAGGACGAGATGGCTGCCGGGAGGAGGGGAAACGCCGCCGCGATGTCGAGACGGAGACGGAGGAAACGAGATCGGAGGGGAACTGGGGCGGTTACGGTGGGGAAGGTTCCGTTTTTTTTTATTCTGATGAAGGGGAAAGTTACTGGCTGTGGGGTCCACACACAGTAGGCCCACGCTGTGAGAATCTTTTGGAGTCGAGGCATCGAGACAGATGGCTGGGTCAAATTGTTTCAAGCATCGCTAACATTGTGGCGAGCCTAACATGACTGTTTTTGAATGCTGCTTTTCTTTGTTAGTCATGACTGTGATGCTGCATGTCTTTGTCAGTCATGGTCTTATTTTTAACCTGTACCCTTTCAAGCTTTCAGTATAACATATGAAAAGCAGGGCTATCTTATTTCATTTCATCTATCCGTAATAAATAATTGCCAAAATTTCTGTTTTTTTTCGGTTTCTACCGTTTTCCCTTCTTGCTTTTTTCTGCCACCCGCCAGCTATCGAATATATTTGATGCAAACCGAACCCAGATTAGAGTTGAGAAGAGAACAAAATAATAATACAGGGTTCCAGATGTAAAATGTCAGGGCTCCTAATGTAAAATGTCAGGGCTCTTGCAAAATACACTAACAAATTATAGATAAATCTGAAAAAATACCAAACCAGTTTTGTTAGTTTGGTAAAAATGTAACGTATCTATATATGTTATGAATCTTGTTAGGTTGTATTTTTTTTATAGGTGTGTTAAATTATCCTTGCACACGTTGCATGCATATATATATGTTTGACGAGAAAGTGCTATAGTAGACCTGAAATACGCGGGGATATCCTCGTTGTTAGTGTCCCCCAAGCCTCCACTACCTTTCTTTCGTTTCTGCCAAGACAAGCTTGGTGCATAACCTCTATTTTTTAGCACTTATTAATTTACACTATATGTGTATTTTTGATTTAAAACAAACTTAATTGTATTATTAAGATATAAAATAGTCAATTGTACAACTAATCATTTCATGAACTGGAATGTTACGCAGGCTACCAGTGAAAAAATAAAGTGATATCTCCCGTCATATTTATCGCAGGACGGATCAATCCTGATGCATCGACAAAAAATTACGGAATTTGATATAATACATTAAAAAGTCTGCAAAGGGCGATATCGAGTCATAGAAGCACATAAGCAGTTATGTGCTTTGCAATGAAAGGAAAAATATTACCAGGTGTATTTTAATTCGACATAGGTTTAATAGGACATTGTTATTTATTGTGAGCATTAACTTATATTATGAAGTGATGGTCACCATAAAAATTTTATAAAAGCATAAAACATAAGTAGATATGTTCCATTCAAATTATTATTTTGCATGAATGTTAGTAGTTTTTTTTTCTCTCGTTGTAACACACGGGCATATTTGCTAGTTCTGTATAAATTAGGACTTCCTATATGTGTTCGTCCTGGAGCAGCGGTTCCTTGCCTTGAATAGCTTCAGTTACTGTTCTATATATTTTTGTCGACAGAGATCATATATACTGGAGCAGCGGGACTTTACGAAATGTTATCAGAAGCACTATGTAGTTGACAATTTTTATTACTAATATTAGTTGGGCCTAGGGACATACCACGGTGGGAAGGATCAAATGAAACCTCATTAGCAAGCAGCCCTAAATTGCCTTATGAGACTATAATGGAGCTTTCAAAAACATAATATAACGGTGGGTGAAGAATTATGGTGAGGGAGAGGAAGACAATGTAGAGCCCTTTTGTTGCTTAGAAAAATCTATAGATTAGTGGATGATGATGTGCAGTTTGGTGACATGGCCTCATAGAATGGCCTCTCGTATGCTCAAGCTCCATTTTGTGATTTTCCTTCCGTCTGATTCTATTGATTTTAGGTATGTGCAGATTGAAACAGGCAAACAGTTTTGTATGCTGCCGCTTAGGATGTTGATAGGTCTCATGGTTCAAAATATGTGGGGACATAGTCTCTTATATGATTTACTTTGTTTCTGTTTATTATGATGGAAGAATGTATCAATGTACATAACTTTGGAAAGAATTCTCATAAATATTTACGGTACAAAATTCTCGTAAATATTCATAGTATAAAATTGCCATTGCCCGGATAGTCCTATGTGCCGCCGGTTATTTAAGCGTGGAGTTGGCCAGTTGGGGAATGAGTGGTGAGGAAGACCTAGCACGCTGATCAAGGAAGGCGACGGTAGCTAGCAGGGATCTGGTAGGAAATTTTTTTGGAATGTCATGCAGGTTAGATTAGGTTGGTTCTGGCCTGCTGGAAAATCACAAGCAAAACAACAGTGGTTGAATAAATGCCGGCCAAAATTTTTATTTTTTTAAAGTTTTATTTAGTATAATGGCAGAGGTGGGTAATTTTGTACAAAATCAAATGCATCCAATGGTGGCTAACGCCTACGTCTTTTGGTTTAATGGCTGGATTGTTTTGATTAATATGGATTTTTTAGTATTTATCTTTTTTTTTCTAGTGCTATTGGTGAGGATTAACGTAGAGCCTCCGTTGGAGACTCCAATTAGTAATAGTAAAAATAAGATTGTTGCATCTTTAGATACATTTCTTTTAACTATGTCCTTAAATAAAAAAACATTATATCTAGAAAAGTCGAAACATCTTATCATTTGGAACAAAAGGAAATACTACACATCGTCACCGTCCAAGTTTTGAAATGTAACAGCCTATAACATGACTTACCCTAGGAAAAGGGTGAAATCAACATTTAAGTAGTACCATATTACTAAGAAATGAATAGAACAAACCAGTCTAATTTTACATCACTAGGGAAATGCAGCACCAAATCGTACTCTTATCAAAGCAATGATACAGCTCAGAAGTCACTGAAATAAGATTTGTCCTAAAACCACAACTGAATCGGCACTTAGCGATGGCATTGTATATGACTGAATGAAAGATGCAAAACAAGGATTCCTAGTAGTATAGATACCATTGTATGACTGAATGAAAGTTCAAACAAATACATCACTAAATCTTCCCATCTAGATCAATCCATAACATGCCAACATGCAAGCGGGCTCTTACCTGGTTGGCTAGTTCGTGTTAAGAGTTGAGCTAGCAACCACGGTTCAAATCTCCGTGTGCGCACCATTAAGCCATCTTATTGCCGGGGTTTGACCCTATTAGATTTTTTTATAACATGCCAACATGGGCGTCCAAAAGAAACTACTAGATCATGGATGTAGCGATGGCATTGCATTACTGAATGAAAGTTGAAAGACAATGATTCCTAGTAGCGCAGCTGTCTTAAATTAAATATGGGTTTTAGGTCGCTTAGGGACCAGGTAATCTCCGGGCTATAAATACATCGTAGATGTAATCAGACTGAATCAATAATAGAAGTCGCTGCGAGGCATATTATTCAGCTCTCCAACTCTCTAACTCTTCATTCGCGAAACACTAGCCGCCAGTGCTGCCACCACCGCACACATCGCCGCGCCATCGCCTTCAACGCCGCCGCCGGTCACCGCTGATCACTGTCTACTACGCTGAAAATACCGCCCATTGTGGCCCGAGCATTACACTTGTTCCATTTGTCATAGACGGAGCAGGAACTCAAGATATTAAAAAAAGCAGTCAAAATATAAATAATCAACAGGTGACAGTATTAAAGAACAATAAACAGGTTGCAGTCTAAGTAAACAAGACAATGAACCTGTACACAAAGAGAAATATTCTGAAATACAATACCCTGTTACCAAGCTCTACATAAAGGAAACAGGGCATACTAAAATATGTCCAACAGAAGTGGCCCTCAGGCTTTATGAGCTTTTGGTATCTCAAATGTATCTCTGTGCAAAACAAATTATAATATACCTCTGTTCGATTTCCTTGAGTGGCAATTGGCCAGAGATGTATACATCATGCTTGAAATGTCAGATATGTGTGCCACAAAAAATATTTTTTAGTCATGTAAATGTTACATATCAACCAGTACCTCTATTATGCAAATGGGTTATTAAATTATTCAGAGATACCGAGAAAATTAAAAACCACATGTAGTGCAACATTTCAAGAATGTTTAAGTACAATGGCAAACAGCCTCTTGAGAAATTTGAAGTTGTAAACTGTGTCTTAGTTTTGCGACAAAATATGTACGTGCAATCAACTCCTTACCATGGCAGTGACTTCATGGTGTTGACGGTATGCATCAGCGGAAGATACGCTTGGAAAATCTGGAGGAGCAAACATACTTGACGGTGGCCGATTTGGTACTGAATGTGGAGGCGCCATGTTATAACCACTAAAATTGTCTGGATGAGGATAAGGTGGTCCATTATGCATGCCCTGCTGCAAAAGTTTTACATAAATCAGAGTGAATGGTTGGAACTTTGGAATTGAGGTTAGCATGAGCATAATTTTATGGTAAGTATTGAATATACTAGAAAGCTAATGGGCATTATTGCCAACATTTTTGCAATTAGCTCTATTGATATGGTGCAGAAGTATCATCAGACTTTATAATGTACAAGAAAGTTTATAGCTTATTTTATGGTAGGACATAAATTTAGGCAGTATAAGGTTGAGCTTTTGGCTTCATTAAGATTTAACATTACTGTGGCTACTGCTGGAGAGGAGCAAGCTTTGGCTGCTGCTGGAGAGCCTTTGTTCCATCATACCTTCCATAAGAGTGAGGGTCATCTCTTTGAAAGTGACCATCACTATTACCAATATCAAAAGCCATTGGAGGTCGAATTGGTGATGGACCAACATGATTTGGAACTGCATGGCCACTAACTGGTTTTTGCTGGTAGTTTGCATCAGCTCCACCTTGATGCATTTGAGCAGGTGAGTTCATAAAACCCATGTTATTAGTCTCACCAGAGGATGATCCACCGGGAAGATGCTTGGCAGATATAATGGCCCACCGACTCCAGGTACATTTGGCTGGCTACTAAGGGCTCCAGGATGTTGATGACTAGAAGGTAACTGCTGATTTGGGAGAGGAGCTTGGCCACGCTGCTGACTAAATGGTAATGAAAAGCCAGTCTGCTTGCCTTCATGAACTCCTCCGTCATCATCCTTCAACAATGGACTTTGTTGCCCATGTGACAGTGGTGGTTTTCCATGCTGAGTGAACGGCAATCCATGCTACGGTTGACCTTGTTAAGATGGCATTGCATGTCCTTGAGGTTGAGAAACCTGCGGCGACTGCGAAGCTTGGGCAGGGTGGTGAAAGCCCAAAGATTGTTGAGGATGTTGCCCTTGACTAGGAATCCTAACTCCCTGCGGCTGCAGGCTTTGTTGATTATAAGCACCATGTGGAATTTGAGGCTGCTGAGATTGATTGTAGGCAGACTGCTGTATCATGGATTGCTGACCTTGACTGTAGGAAGGTTGTGGCATCGGTGGCTGCTGAATTTGACCTTGATTGTAGGAAGGCTGCGGCATCGGTGGGTGCTGACTCTAACCTTGATTGTAGGAAGGTTGCGCATTGGTGGCTGCTGACTCTGACCTTGATTAAATGCAGCTTGAGGCATCGGTGGCTGGTGAGCTTGATTATAGGCAGTTTGTGGCATCTGCAGCTGCTGGTCTGCCTGATACGAATACGGCAGAGCCTGCTGCTGCTGAGGTTGCATGTAAGGACCATGCTGGTACGACATGTGCTGAGGATGCACGCTGTGGTACTGATGCGGCTGATTCGGCATGTGCATTTGCTGTTGCTGATACGGCACTTGCTGAAACGAAGCCTGGTGTTGAGCCGTGACATGCTGCTGAAAGGGTTGCTGCTGAGCTAGCTGTTGAGTGTGCTGCTGCTGCTGCCCAAGCTGGCCAGTCTGAGGAGGATAACCTGCCTGGCCAGGATGCTCCTGGTGCCCTGCCTGGCCAGGATGCCCGAGCTGAGTGTTCGGCTGCGAATACGCCCCAGGCGCAGATTCTGGAGCCTGCACGGGTGTCGCCGGCGGAGGACCTGCCGGCAAGGGGGGCACTCCCGCAGCTGCAGCCGGCTTCTCATACTGTGTCACATTCGTCTCCAGGTTCCAATAGTAAAGCGTCGCGCCATCAATCAGCGCCTTCCATGGCGCCAGGAGCATCGGGTCGTCTGGCGCCAACCGAGGGCCCGAAGAATCGGCTGCGGCGGCGGCGGCCTCTTGAGCCGCCATACCTGGCGCAACTCTTCTCGCCGCTCCTCCTAATAGCTCACCACCACCTAGGCTGCTGCCACCATAATGCAAACAAATGCCCTGCAACAAAGTGAAATTCAGGGGGGCGGAACCAGTTAGGGAAACTCGATAATTTTCTCCAACAAAATCGAAGCTCGTGAGAATTCTAGATGCGTAAACATGCAATTAGCCCAATCGTTGCCGAGGAGGGGGGAGCGAGGGAGAGCCGAGAGCGTAGGGGTGAAACGGGGATGACAAGAGACGGAAGTGTTGTTGGTGGGCCGCTCATCAATCCGCGAAAGCCTTTAAGATAATTTCCCTTTTTCACTTTTGTGTCTAGGTATGTACCTTTTTAAAAAAGAAAAAACTTTGTGTCTACTCCGTTCGTAACAAAAAAAATATATATATATACAGTTCTCCCCGGCAGAGAAGTCAAACGATTTCGACTTTAATCAAAATTAATCACTACAATGCTAATATTTATAATATAAAATAGGTATCGATAGATAACGGAATATATTTTCCTAATTAATCTTATTTGAGTCGTAAACATTGACACTTGTTACTGTAAACTTAGTCAAGGTTTAGTCAAGTTAACCGGCATGAAACCCATAGTTGCTTTTTTTATCAAGGGCGTAGTCCCGTTTTTGCGAGTCTAGTATACTTTGTGGGTTTAAGGGGTTTTTATTTAATTAACCATTAATTGTTTTTTATATTATAAGTTTGTTCCTGGTTTCTCTTCGTACAGTGTTGGGTAAAACAAATTTTAAATGGATATAAATTATTAGGAAGAATTAAGTTTGTTCTTTCTTTCCCTTTTTTGTTATAATTTCTGCATTATTATTTTTTATTTGTGGAAGACTTTTAATGCTACTCGAACATTTGCTTTATTGCCGGAGTGTTTTTTTTCTCCTAAAGCTAAACAGTTTCCTTTTGAACCTAGAACAATTTATCTATATGAAATTGGGACAGTTTCACCATTAACCTTGAACACCCTTTGCTATACTTGTAATATTTTTTGTCTTAAACATTATTTCCTTCAATGAAAAATGTTTTTTTGGAAAACTATATGGCTTTCATGTTCCAAGAGTTTTATGTTCTTCACTTTAGAGTATCATTGGTAAATAAATGAGAATAACCTTTTAAGGGTTTTCTCTTTTTCTTTGACAACAAACCTTTTAAGGTTAAATACCAATGCAACCTGCAATGTATCTCCAACGCGGAGCACAAAATAGGGCTCCTACTCCTTTAAAGTCAACACAAAGTATTCTCAAAAAAATAACGGAGCACAAATAGGGGTAGTACTCGTTTTGAAGTAAAAGGGAAAAAAATCTAAGAGACCCCAACTCAAGTCTCTATATTTTTTAGGAGGTTCCTATTTATTTATTTATTTATTTATTTATTTATTTATTGATGGGACTCTCAAGTCCATATTTATAGGGACTAGGCCTAGATATCGAGCCAGCTCGGCTCGTTATAGCTCGGCTCGTTATCGTTCTGGCTCGGTTCGTCTCGTTATACTAACGAGTTAGAAGAGCAGCTCGGCTCTGCTCGTTAAAAAGCTTGAGCCCGCTCGTTTGGCTCGCGAGCCAAACCATAAAAACACAATTTCTTAAAGTGCTTGTAAATTTAACAAATGAGAATATATACTTGTAAGCATAATTCCACAAATTGATCCACATTTCTTCAGTTTTTATCCAGACAGCCCACCACGACCATGACCATGAGTACATGATATTCATACACACAAAGTTTACACATCATCCATACATAATTAAGAATGAAGCAAAATAAATGGCTGGACCGAGACCACCGAGGGGACAATGGGACGTATGGTCATATGCACCAAGCTAATTTGAGTTTGTTGGCTTGTGAATTGACTGGCTCGTACGAGCTAACGAGCAGCTCGCGAGCTAGCTCGAGCTGGCTCATTATAAAACGAGCTGGCTCATTATAAAACGAGTCGAGCTCGAGCCGAGCTATTAACGAGCGAGTCGAGCGAACTAGCGAGTTTCGAGTTTTTCGTCCAGCCTTAACGGGGACTCATAAATCTTCTCCTCAACCTTGTCTCCTGAAGGTGCTTATAGAGAGCTCCCTGCATAGGAATTTTTGTCTATATGTATCAATTCCCTCCATTGCATCCATTCCTCTCCAGATTCTTCTCCGATGTTGGTGTTTGATGGCTAGCAACGTGTCATGCATGGAGTTCCTTGGAACAATGAGTGTTACTTGGAACGATGATTGATGGGCTTCGGCGTATGCAAAACTTGATCGTGAATGCAAAGACATCTATTTATATTCAAGCCTATGAATAGACTAATACCCTAGTCTAGTTTTTTACGCAAAGACAATGATTTATATTAGTTCATGCCGCTGAATAGCATATTACCCTAGTCTAGTCTTTTTTTTTTAAAAAAAATACCCTAGTCCAGTTTGGTGTGCCGCCACATACACATGGGAGGAGCAGGCCCAAGCACTAGTATAGTGTTTTTTAGAATTACACAGTACAACACAGACGTCCACGACATGCATGAGCGCGCACAAGAATTTAAACACTGGTGCATAGCTTCCCACTGGACCGTCCTACCATTGGATCACAGGTCAATTCATAAGCACCAATATAATTAAATAGGCTATATTTAGACCCGTTATAGTATAAAATTTAGTCCAATAGCATTAATCAGATCAACAAGCACCTACAGAATATTATCGTCGGTGCGGTGTGTCACGCCAACCGTCTAGCACATAACAAACACCCATTTTGACCACCTCTGGTTCTGACTTGTGAACTCGCTAGCACTAATTATATTTTTTTAGATTTTAGTTTTAATAGAAGAGGGAGAAAAACAATCCTTTTTTACCAGAATGACCGTTGTGGGGGTGTGGAGTTGATACGATACTACGGTGGCATTGCACACGTGTCTATGGACATGTTTGGGACAGCTCCCTCAACTATATATTTAGGGAAAAAAAGCTTCACTCCTCAATAAGTTTGCCAAATAATGTAGCTCCACCAAATTCAAATCCACCAAACAGTGGATGTAACGGCCATATTCACCAAAATGGTGGATTGCCGCCTCAAGAGGTGCTCCACTAACTCAAATTGGTGGAGTTGAAAAAAAAAATAGCCACCACTGCCACTCGTCACACACCCAGCCACGTACCGGTTCATTTTTTTTTCTTATTCTTCTTGTTCCCCTGACGTTTTCACCGCACCGTCGAGTGCTGACATTCGCTACTGCCACCATGGCCACACCCTACTGGTGAGGCATGCCTGCCACCCCACATGGCTGGAAAGGTCGCGACCGCCATGGCTGGCCATGCCCCCGCTGCGCCCCCATCCTTCTGGCCACGCACGGTCCACCCCCGATAATCGTCTGCCGTGGTTGCCTTCTGTTCCACATTGAGGCTCGGCGAGGCCACGCATGCTGCCCTAAGTTGTGGCCACGGTCCACCATGACCACACGTCCCTCCCTGGCCGGCGAGCTGCCACCGCCACCACGAGCCCCTCTTGACTCGGTGAGCTCACCTAGCTAGTGGTGCCATGACCTTGGCCTCCCTGGAGGAGACTATGTTCCTACATTGGGAGGTGGAAGAAGACTGCGTGGGTTAAGGAGTCACTCTACAGGACGTTGGTATTCCACCTAGAGGTGGCTGGGCGGCTGCGCCGCCATGGCGCTGGGAACGATAATGACGGGCGCCTCTGCGAGGAAGAACACTGCGTTTTTTTCTTATTTGCACGACACAGACATTGTAGGGCATATCCCAAGGGCAAATCTATCCGAACTAACTAAAACACCCTTGCGTGGGTCTTGATCTAGCTAGTTGTATATAGTTAAACAGTTTCACCATGGATCTCAAATCTACTAGGGGTGTGCTGCCTGATGGTGAATCCCAGATCCGTATTCACTTTTTAAGGGCAGGTACATTGCTACATGTAAGCGGTCTCATACGCCGTCTCATGTATTGCCATGTAGGATTTTTGATGATGTGGTGGAAAAAGAGAGGTGAGAGAGAACGATGTCGTTGCTTCGCGAAACAACCATCTCATGAGTTAAAATTTAGGACTATGAGACAACTATTTTACCATCGTATGAGTTGTTGTTGTCATGCACCTCACAAGCCTATTTTTACTCTCTCCATAAATTAAAGAGTTGTGAATTGCTACAAGACAACTTAGAAGGACAACTATTGTAGATGTAATCTATTAAGTCGTCTTCAATTACGTCTTCAATTTCATGAAACACGTGTTGATACCACAACTCCTTTATTCCAACACCCTGAAGAACCGGCAGGGATATTCGCAAAAAACAAGAAACAAAAAACAAAGAAGCCACAGGGAAATTAAGGTAGCACGAAATGAAACAAAGCATGCAGTAGACGACACAATATTTCTTATTATTGGGTTGTTGCCATGCAGATCCATCGACGCATCTTCCGCCGGCAGCCGTCTATCGATCACTTGATGTACTCCAGGGCCCAGAAGTTTGCAAAGATGTAGGTGGACTTGAATTTGGTAAACCCGGCACACTTGGCGAGCTGGAAAAGCTCCCTCTCATACCTCTCCTTGCCGTCGGGGCTGTAGGTGAGCAGGGCCAGGTCGACTTCGATAAGCCCCTGCGCCTTGTGCGTCGCCTCCGGGTGCACTGGCAGGATGCAGTCGACGTTGATCACCTTCCCGTTCTCCGGCAGCGCGTTGTAGCAGTTCTTGAGCAGCGTGGTGCAGTGCTCGTCGCCCCAGCAGTTGAGGATCCACTTCATCAGGATGGCGTCGGCGCCGGAGGGCACCTCCTTGAACATGTCGCCGCCGATGTGCCGCACGCCCTGGTACGCAGGCGCCTCGGCGATCACATGCGGGAGGTCGAAGTTGATCCCCTGCATCCCCGGGTACCTCGACGTGATGGCGTGGATGGTGGGGCCTACCCCACCGCCGACGTCGAGTAGGATCTTGACGCTGTCGAAGCCCTTGTAGAGCTCCAGGAGCTTCTTGGTGAGGATGACTGAGTGGTCTCTCATGGCGTCGTTGAACACGCGGTTGAACCGCGGGTCCGTGCCGGCGTAGTCGAACCACGACGGCGTCGCGAACGCCCGGTTGAAGGGGCTGCCGCCGGCGCCGCCGTCGAGGACGGCGTCCTTGAGGTGGAACCAGGCCTCCATGAACAGCTTGTCGTTGGCGAGGAGGTGGAAATTGGCCAGCGACACCCCATCCTCGTTAGGGGTCAGCCACCGGCACACCGGCGCCGCACCGTACCGCCGGGACAGGCTGCCGTCGGAGGCTTCCTCGACCTCGCAGGACACCACCTCGAAGGAGGCCAGCAGGCGCAGCATGCGGTCCACCATGGACGCCGCCCCGTCAGGATTGGAGTTAGGCTTGCTTGGCAGCTTCGCGGCGATCTCCTTGGGAGTCAGCGCCTTGCCGCCTGCATTCACCAGTGTCTCCAGCAGACCCAGCTAGATGGCGACCCTCAGCGTCATCGGAAGGTTCACCGACGAGATCAGCTGCAGCGCGTGCAAGCATGTCTCCTCGTCGCCGGATCCTGTCATATCGGCGGTGCGCGCTGAAAGTGTGTTTGTGTTGTGTTGTTGTCGAGAGCTTGCTATAGCAGAGACTGATCGATATAATGCTGTGTGCCTTGATCATGAATGGGAAGGGTTTATTTATATAGGGATTCTAGCTAGGAGTAGGTGGTGAACATCAGTTATTTCCTAGGTTATTTTGCAATGTTGGACCACGGCACAGCCACGATACATTTCTCTTGTGATATTATTTTATATATATGAGAGATGATTCGTAGATGGCTCAGTTTGATTTTGACACTCGGAACATCGTGTTCAGATGCATGGAACGTTGTCTCCTCTTCTCAAGCCACACTGCATGTGCGCTGCATGTGAGAACTACGTCGGGCGGGAAGCCCATTGATAAAGTGTTATGTAGAGGAGCGAGAGATTGTGAACTTGGTGTTATATTCTATGAGTGCAGCTCCAATTATTATTATTGTACTAATTTGTAAATGCGCACAAGCTTGAGGGTTCTTCACCAAAAATCACAAACGGTCTGCATGCTCCCGTTCTCCTCTTACAGTGTGTTCATTGGAACTAGGGTCAGGTAGATCGAGAGAGAGGGGGGGGGGAATTTGATTCACCATATCCACCACTAAAGAGAGACTCATGGAGGATTTGGAGTCTCACTTTATTTGTTGGCTCCCACCGTTGTATTTAGTTGATCTTATAGTGGATTCATCTCGTCGTTGTCTGTGATTTTTCTTCGTAAGGGATTTTCATGTAAATCTTGGTGTCTCCTCTTGATTTTTTTTTTTATCATATGTGTTGATTAAGTCACCATCTTACTTGCTGTACTCCATATGTGAAGTGTTTACTTATATGGGTATGCTGGCACACAATGGATATATGCTTCTTTGATATATTGAGTGAAGATGATGAGAATTGGTATTCTAGTGCACTAACTAATGCAAGTATATTGTTGTTGGAAATTTGAACAACCTGTGGTTGGTAACATTTATTTTTATTGGCCGTTTTAGTTTATGCACATAAGGTGTTTGATGTCATGTTTGTGAGAAATTAATTTGCTAAATTTGGTTATTCCGCTGCCCTGCCCCTCCATTATCATATATTCGTTTTACAAGAAAATTGTTGGGATTAATGATGAGCTGATTAAGACCGATTGATGATTAAAATTATGTCATAATCAATGAATACAACATAGTCAGTGGTATTTCCAACTTTTTTGCTAGGTGCATTCTTGATGAGATCCTGAATCCAAGGTACTTATTTCTTCTTCAAGAGTTACTTTTAGTATGTCATCAATGGATGAGCGTGATCTCTAGCTATCCAAAATCAAAATGTTCGTTTTCTTTGCAGCATGAAGTTTAAACAAAGTGAGGACGGACTGACGGAGAAACTCGTTTGAGTCCAATGATATTATGGTCACTTCAAGAAATATTCGAAGCTATTTTATTTATTTATTTACACCTAATAGATCATGTTTTTTATTCCTCACGCGGTAAGCACGCATGATGGGCGGAAAATTGATTGAGCCCTGACCATGCCCATACGCTTCCAGCTCGTTTAGTTTCTCGACAACGACGCATGGCGGAAAATTAATGGTACGGGAGCTAGTTCATGGCCGAAAATGGCAAAAATACGTCCACGTACCATGCATGCAGGCTCCACGTACTGAAAAATAAATACAGCAAGGTAGTAGGTGCTCGATGAGGCCAGTGCAGCAGTGCTTTGCTGATATCTCAATACAGTAAAAACTGTTTGTCAACATGTAATGTTTGTGCACTCCATCATGGATCAAAGATGGATTTAATCAACTGATAGGGCATTTATATGGCCAGTCTTGAGTCTCTAGTCTCAGAGCTACATACTTGCGTTAAATAATAGTAGGTATGACATGACGGGCTAGACACGTACTTTATACTCTTAGGCCTCGTTTAGATGCACCAACTCGGGGGTGCCAAAATCTGCATAGTGCACCCCCGAGCACTGTAGCGATTTCGTTATTTTGTGGTAATATTTGTCCAAATCTTGATTAATTAGTCTCAAAAATGTTCGTCTCGCAAAGTACAACAAAACTGTGCAATTAGTTTTTGATTTCATCTACATTTAGTACTCCATGCATATGCCTACATTTTGATGTGATGGGGAATCTTCTTTTTGCATAGTGTCAAAGTTGGGAGTTTGGGGGAACTAAACAAGGCCTTATTTAAGTTGGTTGTGAGGTTTTTTTTTGTAGCCTTTTCTCACCTACTTGTCCATCACAAAAAATTTTAGTCCATATGTCTAAGCTAACTCTAAGTTACAGCTCGCTTCTCCTTTCTTTTCTGTGCCACATTAGCATTTAGCGGGCTTATAGCCTATCATTTACTTGCTTTTAGAAAGAATATTTTAGCTGTTGTACACATGTTGGATCAGCTTTTTTAGTCCTCACGTGGTAAGCACGCATGATGGACGAAATCAGAGATACACGTGACCATGTCATCCATCTCCATCTCGTTTCATTTCTACGGCCGATTGAACTCAAGGCCATTCTAACATCATCTGTACAATAAAAGACATATACTTCTTTCATTCCAAATTATAAGACGTTTAATTTTTTTTAACACCTAGTTTCATCACTTGTCTTATTCATTTTTTTCAACATATCACTTCTTTTGTCATAACTTGCTTTATTAATAAAAGTTCTTTGAGAATGAGTTGGATGCAAACTCCGTGTTGCCCACACGGGCCACACCGAAACCTCTGCTGGCTGGCCGCCACACCATGGAGACCGCGCCGAACGCCTAAAATTCCTGCTGGCCAACTCAGAACTGCCTTCGCCTGCACGGGGCGCACATCCTCTGAGCATTGGGTGCCCGCAGTGGGCGAGGCGCCCGCTCCTCCCATGGTCCCCATGCCGCCCCACCCGACCCTAGTCGTGCCAGCTAGCGGTGGAGGGGAGATTTGGCTTTCCCATTGGGTTGAGCACGAGGGTTGGGGAAGACAACTCAAGCGGTAGCGGTAGCACACACCATGCTCTTCTGCTTCACATACTCCATGTAGTACTCCTCATGCTCAGGGTCGATAGCAACGCCACATACGCCATGTAGTATGTGTGCTCCAAACCCCTATCTCCTTGTCCCCTCGCACCCAGTTCTCGGCCCTCTCCTTCTACCTGGATTCGGTCTAATTGATTTTGCTTCATGGAGCAGAGGGATTCGGGTTGCTAAGTCACGCCCAAGGTGATTTGTTTGAGAGCGTCTCCCCTGAGATGTCGATGTAGTCTTTTGGAATTGGTTGATTTCTTGTGCTCGCTTTTTGGGTGCTGCAATTAGATGTACATTTAGATTCTACAAATAGTTGGGGTACTAAATTCCAAGCACTGAATCTAGATAATATGCTTGAAGCAAACTTCAAATCTCAAATGTAGTTTTGCTGTCTTACTCTTACTTTATCAAATGATTGCATCAAAGTGTATGTGCTTGATGTCCTAAAATACAACAGCAGAGGTTACTGTTGCTAAGTCATTCTGAACATGCTTGTGCTTATCTTTATTACCAAAGAGGTTGTTGTGTCCAACGATTTAATAGTTACATTTAGAGAATCTCCAAGAGTTTTCTATTTTTAACTTGGCAAATCTTGTTGTTTGGCAACTCTCTAATAACATGGATTGTAAAAAAAGAGACCCTTCAAGAGTTTGCTCTTTTCAACTTGCCAAAATAAAAAAAATAGGCCCACGATTTTTTTCCGGACGCAATGGTTTCCACGGGGAACTAGCGTGAAAACACTTTTGGAAAGTGAACACTAAACCTTTCTCTAATTAACCAAGCCCATAAATGTAAGTCTATGTGTCTAGTATTTATGCAAAGTGAACACACAAAGATCTTCTATTTACGTTTCACCTCTTTCTTCATCTCTAGATCGGCACACGAGTGGGGAACGGAGCGGTGGACATAGGGTTCCAACCGATTGGCGGTGCCAAGGGCTTGGATGTGACTTGTTGGGGGTGTGCTACACCCCAGATACAACAATCTTAGAAAGTTAAAGCATCTCAAGTTTGACCCGATTTGTGTATTGGGCCTTGTTTAGATCGCGTAGAGTTAGAATTTTTCTTACTGTAGGACTTTTGTTTGGATTTCATAATTAGTGTCCAATCATGGACCTAGACTCAAAAGATTTGCCTCGTGATTTATAACTAAACTATATAATAGTTATTATTTTATCTATATTTAATGCTTCATGCACGCGTGCAAAGATTGATATGATAGAGAGAATGCAAAAATTTGAACTCTTCACCTAGATCAAAATAAGTCCTTGGTATTCTCTACCTTGTCTCTAGATCATCCAGCATTTCTCTCTCCTCTCAGTCTCGTGTTTCCTTCCTTCCTCTTTTTTCAACAGTGTTTGTGCAAGCTGGAGCCCTGGCGCGGTTTTCACATCTGTACTGTTTTCTGACGGTGACCAAAAATGTTTGACACATGGTTTTTACCATAACCATTGTGTGGACCTTTGTGTGATGAGTGATCGTCAACATGCCAACACAAGGCGTGTGTGTGTGAGTCTTACTAACCGTGGCACGCGGCTTCGTGTCAAACAATGGTGTCTCTTGGCTCATGTTGTCCGGGTGTCGAGCTCGGAGACGGTGGTCGACGGTCGGTGAAGATCAAGTAGGGCGTGCCGTGGCCGACGGACCGGGTGCGGTGAAGGGCGGACGTGAGGCTTGGATCGAGGACCCGAGGACCGGGTGGCCACCGGGTGGCCGACACTGACATCGACGAGCGCAAGTGTACACGGCGGGGGATGCGTATGGGCTACGCTACTCGCGGAGGGTTTGGTGGTTTCGCCTCAAAACCATTAGCGGCGGGTTTCCCTGGTTTGTGCCTCAAAACCGGGGGCGGAGGTCCCGATGCGGACGGACGACACGTGGCGGCATCGGGGAGATTGCTTGGAAGCAAGGCTACCGGTGAGAAGGCGCGGTGGCCGTCGGATCAAGTGAAGCTTGAGTTAGACCCTTATGCCCCTGGCTAAGAGGTGTGGCTCTTCATGTATCCAAGGGCAAAGAAGGAATGTAAAATAGACTTGCCCCCTCCATAAATAAGGGATGAGGGTTCTCCTTCCACCTCACCTCAGCTATTTCCATTTCCCCTTAGGTTTTTCCCTTCCTCTAGATGCTGTGAGAGAGAGGTCTGCAAATCTGTGATTTGTACTCGAACCAGCGTGTATGGCAAGCTGAGCACCGAGTCTCAGCTGTTTCCTCTGTGATTAAATCACCTGTGCCTGTGTCTCTGTGATGGATTTTGTGTTCTTCCCGAGTTGACTTTTGAACACTTTGTTCTTCGCATGATTTCTTCGTTTCTTGACCGATTCGAGTCATTCTTCTTGTGTTGGATCGATCTATGACACAAGAGTGATGTTTCCACCGAAGGAATCGTGCTAGTTCCTCTTGAGATCAAAGATCCACGCGATTTCCTCTCCGGTCGCTCAAGAACGAGTTTTTCCACCCCCTTCTTGATTTCTCCCTCCTCACTTCGAATTGGCCTATGATCTTTTGAAGATAGGCTCACCTCTGCATAAGCAACAACATTCCTAAATTTGGTTGCAAGAGGTTTCGATTTGAGTGAGTTAGGAACGGATTTTGGAGGAAGCGATTTTCGGGCGATTCTGTCTTTTGACCCACGGACAGTCCAGCCGTGTGGCGCGGACAGTCCGGGTTTTTCGCCGGTTTTCTCAGTGCCTGTTCGACACCGGTACGGAATTATAGGCGGACGATCCGGCCCCCAATCCCGGACAGTCCGACGTGCAAAACTGTTTCTGTCCCGAGCGGTTTGTTTTCGGAAGATCAACCGCGGATGGGCCCGGCCTATCCTCGCGGACAGTCCGACCCGGATAGTCCGGACGATCACTGACAAATCCAGCTTGACTGGACAATGCTGTTTTCTCCTCTTTGCGATTGCTTGAGCTCCGATTGTCTTTCCGTTTCTTCCGCTAATTGAGTAGTGATCCGCCGTGTTCCTAGGGAACATCCACCCTCTCATTGGGGTCGTGATCACTACGATTTGAGCGTCGCATTTTGAGGTTGTTGGTTTGGGCCTAGGACGTGAAAGTTTTGAAAGAAATTTTTTTTGAGGCTCCCATTCACCCCCTCTCGGTCGCCAAGTTACCGGTCCTTCAATTGGTATCGAGCCGGTTAAGGATCACTTCACCTTAATCGGTCTGTGATCCCCGGCGACATCATGGAGAACCGTGGGCTTGGAAAGCCACCGCACTTCGATGGCAAGAACTATCCCTATTGGAAGATCCGCATGTCGGCGCATCTCCAAGGGATTGATTCGCGTGTTTGGGAGATCTGTGAGAATGCGGACTACGTGGTACTTGCTGCCCGTGTTGACCAAGCATAGATCGACCAACACAAGGCGAACAACACTGCCAGAACTGTCTTGTTTTCTGCTCTTTCTATGGAGGAATTTGAGCGTGTTTCTGATTGTACCACTGCTCGAGAGATCTGGTCTAGACTGCAGAAATACCATGAGGGTACTGCCCATGTCAAGACCAGACTCTATGAGACACACAAGAGAGAGTATGAGAACTTTGTTCAAATCGATGGTGAATCTATTGATTCTTTGTTCACTCGCTTTCAAACCATCGTGAACAAGATGAGGGCAAACAACCCTCAGATGCCCTATGACGATCATCAGAGAGCGCTTAAGCTTCTATATGCTCTAGATCGGAGGGTTTGGGAAGTAAAGGTCTCGGCGATCATCGAATCGCCCGGTTATGAGACTCTCACCGTGGATGAGCTGTTCAAGAAGCTCAAGTCCACCGAGATTGACCACCGTACGCGTGCGAGAATCGAAATCCGTCTCGCCCTACCATGGCTTTGGTCTCGAATACGGAGGTTCAAGTTCTTTGACTAACCCTTCACAAAATGTCTTTTGCCTTGTCTTCTCCGGTCTCGGCCCTACGGAGGAGCGAGATGGAGGCTCTTGGGGACGACGAGCTCGCCTTGGTGATTAGCCGGTTCTCACGGTTTCACAACAACCGTTTGAATCGCCGGCGTGGCATCACCAAGCAAGGATGCTTCGGGTGTGGAGATCCCGACCACTACGTCGCCAACCGTCCCAAGGCCGACAAGAACCACTACAACAACAAGAACGACTACAAAGCAAGCGCAAGGACAAGCACGAGTCCTCTCGCACCCAAGTACAAGTACAAGTACAAGGGAGGATTCGACAAGGAAGCTGTCAAGAAGAAGTACCTTGAGAAGCAAGAGGCAAGGCAGCGAGCTTTCCTCGCATCCCTCAGCGATCTTGACGACGACTCCGACAGCGGCTCACCTCCAAGTGATGATGAGGCCGAGCAGAAGGTCGAGAACAAGTTCAACGGGCTGTGCTTCTTCGCTGACTTCAAGCCTGGAGGCTACTGCACCATGGCGCTAGATGAGTCTACTCCAAGCATTGAGAAGAATGATGACACCGAGCCTGAGGTAGAACAAACTCTTGAATCTCTTGCTGCTGAGGTTGATAGCTTGACTACCACTTTGCTTAGACAAGATGCTCTGCTTAAGCTTGCTGCTCGTGAGAGGAAAGATTTCAAGGCTAAGTGGTTGCTTGCTGTCAAAGAGCTAGAGTCTGTTAGGGAGACAGTGCACATCTCTGATGAGTCTGAATGTGATGCTTGTGCCATTCATATGGCGAACCTAGCTGATGTGCAATCTAAGTATGTTGCTTTGGTAGATGAACTTGATGAGGTTAGAGCTAAGTCTATCATTTTGGGTCCTTGCAAGTCTTGTGATGAGTTGAAGTCTCGAGCTAGGTGAGAAAATGACTAGGATTGCCATGCTAGAGAAAACTAGTCAAGTTTCTAGATGTGCTTGTTGTGAAGCTTTGGAACTAGAACTAGGCTCTTGTAGGCATGACAAGAAAAGGGCCGAAGAAGAAATCACAAATCTTCGGTCCATGCTCGCTTGGTTGTCTTGCGGTGAACCGCAGCTTGGCATGATGATGAGTCGCTCAAGAGGGAACCGACACAACGGGATTAGGCTTTGCTACAGGTGGGAAAGGTGAAAATGTTTTTGGTAAGGTTGGTGAACACAAGGTATGAGTGCATCCGAGAAATCCACCAAGCCTACCACTACTCCCAAGTTGATCAAAATCACTCCACCTCAGCCTAACAAGCCCAGTGTGAAAGATGGTGTGTTTGAGGAACCTCCTAAAGCTTCACCTCCAAAGCAAGTGTGGACTCCAAAACCAAACCACCTAAGGAACCCACTTGACACACTTCCCGACATCTCTATTAAACCCCCTCCAAAGAACAAGCAAACCAAAAGAGTGATCCATACTCATGAGAGAGTGAGTCAACCACCACCCAAGAGAGAGGTGTATCACTGTGATTATTGTCACCATGATGGTCACTTGTTTGAGTTCTGTTTTCGGAGGAAGAGAGATGAGCGGCATGAGTATGAGTTTTTCCATAACTCTACTCATGGTGTGTTTGCTCCACGTTTCCGAGGCACAAAGGCTAGGCCAAGAGGTGCAACACCTCAAGGATCTAGGCCTCAAGGTGTGAGACCACGAGGTGGTCGTGCCCGGCGGGGTTCAGGTTTTTCTTATGACCTTGGATCTCGTGACCGTGGCTTTCGCCTTACAGATGAGCGGACCACGTTTTTCTCGTCGTGGTGATCGCTCTACTCAAATGGGACATGGCATGCATGATGCTTTTGTTAACACTTCTCGTGGGCGAATGAGCCAACACTAGTTTTCTCCTCGGTTTACTAACCCCAAGCAGTTGGATCATTTGCTCATCCCATGTCTCGCTATTAATGCGGGATGAAGGGCCGGAGAACACGTGGCTAGTTGATTCCGGTTGCTCTCGACACATGACCGGAACTCAAAATGGTTCTCCAAAAATTTCACCCAAATGAAGTGTAGTGAATACATTACATTTGGGGATAACAGCAAGGGTAAAGTGCTTTCACGTGGGTCCATCCGTCTCGAATGAGAACTTTGTGCTTAAGGATGTGGCCTTGGTTTCAAATTTGCACTTCAATCTACTTTCTCGTTTCTCGCCTTCTTGATGACGGCTTTGAGGTTCGATTTAAGCCAAGACTTTGTCGTGTTCTTGATGCTCGGAGAACCTCGTTTGCAAGATTGTGCCTTTTGGGAAAGTGTTTCGTGCTAATTTTTCTCGCTCATTTGGTCTTTCCCGCTGTTTGATGGCAAACTCCTCCTCGAGCTCGGGAAGTGGCACCGCAGACTTGGTCACTTGAGTTTCGACTTGCTTGCAAGATTGAGCTCACTTGATCTAATTCGGGGTTTGCCCAAGCTCAAGTTTGAGAAGGATATTGTTTGTCATCCGTGCCGTCACGGAAGATGATTGCAGCTTCTCATCCTCCCGTGAACCAAGTGATGACCAAGGGGCCCGGCGAGCTTTTACATATGGACACCGTAGGTCCAGCTCGGTCCGGCCGATGGTGGAAAGTGGTACGTGTTGGTCGTGGTTGATGATTTTTCTCGCTATTCGTGGGTCTTTTTCATGGAGAGCAAAGATGAGGCTTTTACTCATGTTCATGACTTGATCTTAAGGTTGCAAAATGAGTTACCAAAGCATGCCATGCGAGCTATTCGCAGTGACAATGGCACCGAATTCAAGAATACTCATTTTGAGACCTTTTGCTCATCTATAGGTCTTGAACATCGGTTTTCCTCGCCGTATGTCCCACAGCAAATGGGATTGTTGAACGCAAGAATCGGACCCTTGTTGAGATGGCCGACGATGCTTGATGAGCATAGGACTCCTAGGCGCTATTGGGCTGAAGCAATCAACACGGCTTGTTATGTTTCAAATCGCATTTTCCTTCGAGCTTTTACGAAGAAGACCTCTTATGAGCTGCGGTTTGACCGTTTGCCAAAAGTGAGCCATTTTCGGGTGTTTGGCTGCAAGTGCTTTATCTTGAAGAAGGGAAACTTAGACAAATTTGAATCGAGATCTTCTGATGGGATTTTTCTTGGTTATGCATCTCATTCGCATGCTTATCGAGTACTTAACCTTGAAACTAATCGTGTCATGGAGACTTGTGAAGTCACCTTCGACGAGACCGCACCTTGTTCCTCTCCCCGTCTTTGAAAGTGCGGGTGATGAGGAGATGAACAAGAGCATTTTTGTGGAGGAGGAGCAGGACGATGCCGATTGGGGTGATCCCGAGCCGACTCCACCGGCTGCCCCAGCTGACCTCTGCGATGACTACTTCGGTTGACGGCCCCACCGCTACATCCTCCACCACATGGGGACCGTACGACCTGTGCTCCTCGCTTGTTCCAAACGGCGCACCCGAGGGAGCTCCAGCTGCTGTTGAGGGGGAGGCGTCTTCATCAAGGGAAGCACCGCGACACATTCAGCATCGCCATCCTCCTTCAACCATGATCGGTAACATAAATGAGCGGGTCACTCGCAACAGATCTTATGAGATTTCGCACTTTGCACATTCTACTTTTGTTGCAAATTTCGAACCCAAAGAAGTGGTTGAGGCATTAACTGATCCAGATTGGGTGAATGCCATGCATGAGGAGCTTGAGAACTTTGAGAGAAACCAAGTGTGGGTTTTAGTGCCACCTCCACCTCGTCATCCCATAGGAACCAAGTGGGTGTTCAAGAACAAGCAGAGTGAGGATGGGGTTGTGGTGAGAAACAAGGCTAGGTTGGTTGCTCGGGGGTACCGTCGAAAGAGGGGATAGATTATGAGGAAACTTTTGCACCCGTTGCCCGTTTAGAAGCCATTAGGATCTTCCTAGCTTATGCAGCTTCGAAAGGGTTCAAGCTGTATCAAATGGATGTAAAGAGCGCTTTTCGAATGGGTACATAGATGAGGAAGTGTATGTGAGGCAACCCCCGTGCTTTGAAAATCCCAAGCATCCCGACCATGTTTTTAAACTCCACAAAGCCCTATATGGTCTCAAACAAGCCCCAAGAGCGTGGTATGAGCGATTGAAGTCCTTTTGCCGGGCAAGGGTTTTACCATGGGGTCGGTTGACAAAACCTTGTTTCTCCTCAAGCATGGCGGTGACACTCTCTTGGTGCAGATTTATGTCGATGACATCATTTTTGGTGGTTCGTCACATGCTCTTGTTGCAAAGTTTTCGATATGATGAGCGGGAGTTCGAGATGAGCATGATGGGTGAGCCGACGTTCTTTCTCGGTTTGCAAATCAAGCAAACTCGAGAAGGGACATTTGTACATCAAGGCAAGTACACGAAGGATCTTCTCGAAGCGCTTCGACATGGGTGATGCCAAGCCACTTCAAACTCCCATGTCGACCACGACCGCCTTGGATGCTGATCTAGAAGGAGAAGTCGTGGACCGGAAAGAGTACCGCAAAGATGATCGGGTCGTTGCTGTACCGACGGCGACAAGGCCCGACATCCGGTCCGGGTCTGCCGCTTTGCGCACGCTTCCGGTCTTCACCGCGCATTTCGCATCGGGTGTCAGTGTCAAACGCATCTTACGGTACCTTCGCTTCACTCCCGAGCTTGGTCTATGGTACTCGACCTCTTCATCTCTTTCTCTTTCGGGTTATTCGATGCTGATTATGCAGGTGATCGAATTAAGAGAAAGTCCACTTCGGGAACTTGTGAGTTTTTGGGTTCGTCGTTGATCTCTTGGTCTTCTCGCAAACGCCTTCTATTTCCTAATCCACTTGTGAGGCCGAGTATGTCCCCGCCGGCTGCGTGTTGTTCTCGCTGCTTTGGGTGGTTGCTACCTTGAGAGACTATGGGTTGAACTTTAGGAAAGTGCCTCTTTTCGGATGACAAGACTAGTGCCATTAGCGTTGCTAAGAACCCAAAGACTCCACTCAAAAACCAAGCACATTGAGATCCGATATCACTTCTTGAGAGATCACCAAGAGAAAGGAGACATAGACCTTCACTGTGAGAACCCATGAACAGCTTTGTCGATATCTTCACAAAGCCCCTCGATCAAACCCAGCTTTGCCCACTTGAGAGCGGAGTTGGGCATTTGCTACCCTTTTTAGAGTAGGGTAGCTATATTTTGATGTATAGTATGATCTTTGGCTTTCTTCTTTGCTTTTGTTTGGCTTTACATGTGTATCATATTGCATATCATCATGTATCATATTATCTTTATTGAGCTTCATGACTATAGTAGTTTTTGATTACATTCATGCTCTTGCTAGTATGTCTTGTGTATGTCACTTGGAGCTTGCGGCTTAGGCTTCTTCTGATCACTTGTTACATGTTATGAGCTAAGCCTGTTTTCTAAATGTGAACTGCTTAAATCTTGATGCAACCCGAAAAATGTTCACCTTTGAGATGGCAACTAGCATGTGTAGGTTTTGTGAGAACCTTGTTGCTTTCATATATATGCTTGAGTTGCTATGTCTCATGTTTCTTGAGTCATTCACTTAGCTCGGATCTCTTGATAATCTTGTGCTAAAACTTGATGTCTAAGCTAAGAAATGATGAAAAGTTTTGAGTTGGATCTTTTAAATCCCACGGCAATGTCACGAGATTGCTTCTCATTCATTCGAGTGAGATGAACTTGGGCATTGTAGTGCTAGTCCACAACCACTCGTGACGAGACAGCTTCCCACTTGCACTAAGGGATGAACTCGGCGTGGTTGAAAAACATGATAAAAACAATCTTTTTGGCGGACAGCTTTTGATCCTCTCGTTTACACATGTCTAAATGAAACCTTGTTAACTACTTTGTTTTAACTCGATCAATGTTGTAGTTACAAGTGTTGTTAAGTGTATCTTTGAGACATGATGTGTGACCGTTATATGGGGTAGTTCACTCTTGTATACATGTGTTAGCACTTGTTTGATCTCCCGCTTACATGTGCCAGGTGCTATTCTTTTTGGTGAACACCTTTTATAAAATGCCCAACACCCGATCAAATGCTTATGTTTCATACTCCGTACCACTTGATCGCCTTGAGCATTGGTTTTGTCTTGTGCCATTTGTTATACACTTGCCATACTTGCTAGATCATCCATGTACTCAAATTGCTATACTTGTGAAGCTCTGTCATTTTGCATTTCTTTCATGGCATGATTTGAGGGGGAGTTGCAGTCTCTTTTGATCTAATCTTGATAAGTGCATGTGCCAACAAGGGGGAGAAACATCCACAAATCCAGAGAGCTCATTTGTGAGTATGCATTTGTCAAGGGGGAGTTGCACTCCGCTTTGAGCTGCTTTTGCTAGATGTGTTGAGCCGTTGCCTCTTCTTGAGGGTCTAGCAGTTCTTCATGTTTTCTTTGCCTTGCTAGTGGTGTTGAGCCTTTTGCCTCTTCTTGAGGGCTAGCTTTGGTTTTCTTGGTCGCGTCGAGCCGTTGCCCATGTCTTTGGGGACCAAGTTGTGACTTTGCTTTGCTCATTGCAAATGACCCGTTTTCTCTTTTCTTTGGCTCTTGGTCATTTGGATGGGTTGTCTCTCGGTTTGTGTTGGTGTTGACAATGCACTCATCAAGGGGAGATTGAGGACACATGGTTTTTACCATAACCATTGTGTGGACCTTTGTGTGATGAGTGATCGTCAACATGCCAACACAAGGCGTGTGTGTGTGAGTCTTACTAACTGTGGCACGCGGCTTCGGGTCAAACAATGGTGTCTCTTGGCTCATGTTGTCTGCAGGTGTCGAGCTCGGAGACGGTGGTCGGTCGAGTCGGTGAAGATCAAGTAGGGCGTGCCGTGCCGACGGACCGGGTGCGGTGAAGGGCGGACGTGAGGCTTGGATCGAGGGACCCGAGGACCGGGTGGCCAGCCGTGGTGGCCGACAGCGATAGGACATCGACGAGCGCAAGTGTACACGGCGGGGGATGCGTATGGGCTACGCTACTCGCGGAGGGTTTGGTGGTTTCGCCTCAAAACCATCAGCGGCGGGTTTCCCTGGTTTGCGCCTCAAAACCGGGGCGGAGGTCCCGATGCGGACGGACGACACGTGGCGGCATCGGGGAGATTGCTTGGAAGCAAGGCTACCGGTGAGAAGGCGCGGTGGCCGTCGGATCAAGTGAAGCTCGAGTTAGACCCTTATGCCCCGGCTAAGAGGTGTGGCTCTTCATGTATCCAAGGGCAAAGAAGGAATGTAAAATAGACTTGCCCCCTCCATAAATAAGGGATGAGGGTTCTCCTTCCACCTCACCTCGCCTATTTCCATTTCCCCTTAGGTTTTTCCCTTCCTCTAGATGCCGTGAGAGAGAGGTCCGCAAATCCGTGATTTGTACTCGAACCGCCGTGTATGGCAAGCCGAGCACCGAGTCTCAGCTGTTTCCTCTGTGATTAAATCACCTGTGCCTGTGTCTCTGTGATGGATTTTGTGTTCTTCCCGAGTTGACTTTTGAACACTTTGTTCTTCGCATGATTTCTTCGTTTCTTGACCGATTCGAGTCATTCTTCTTGTGTTGGATCGATCTATGACACAAGAGTGATGTTTCCACCGAAGGAATCGTGCTAGTTCCTCTTGAGATCAAAGATCCACGCGATTTCCTCTCGGTCGCTCAAGAACGAGTTTTTCCACCCCCTTCTTGATTTCTCCCTCCTCACTTCGAATTGGCCTATGATCTTTTGAAGATAGGCTAACCTCTGCATAAGCAACAACATTCCCAAATTTGGTTGCAAGAGGTTTCGATTTGAGTGAGTTAGGAACGGATTTTGGAGGAAGCGATTTTCGGGCGATTCTGTTTCTGGGATCGCGGACAGTCCGGCGTTGTACACGCGGACAGTCCGGATCTCGGACAGTCCGGACCCTGTGCTCCGACAGTCCGCGAGCCGTGGTCGAGCTGCGTCCGGCCGAGTTCTTTCGGTCTTTTCCCGGAGTTGAACCGCGGGACAGTCCGGCTCCCATCGCGGACAGTCCGGCGGTGTTCTGCAGCTGCAGGACAGAATCTATCCAGAAAGTTGGTTTTCTGTCTTTTGACCCACGGACAGTCCGGCCGTGTGGCGCGGACAGTCCGGGTTTTTCGCCGGTTTTCTCAGTGCCTGTTCGACACCGGTACGGAATTATAGGCGGACAGTCCGGCCCCCAATCCCGGACAGTCCGACGTGCAAAACTGTTTCTGTCCCGAGCAGTTTGTTTTCTGGAAGATCAACCGCGGACAGTCCGGCCTATCCTCGCGGACAGTCCGACCCGGACAGTCCGGACAGTCACTTCGGACAGTCCGCAGCTTGACTGATAAAGTCTGTTTTCTCCTCTTTGCGATTGCTTGAGCTCCGATTGTCTTTCCGTTTCTTCCGCTAATTGAGTAGTGATCCGCTGTGTTTCTAGGGAACATCCACCCTCTCATTGGGGTCGTGATCACTACGATTTGAGCGTCGCATTTTGAGGTTGTTGGTTTGGGCCTAGGACATGAAAGTTTCGAAAGAAATTTTTTTTGAGGCTCCCATTCACCCCCCCTCTGGTCGCCGTTACCGGTCCTTCATTTTTGTGTACTAATGTATTGAGATGCATACACAGACACGTACACATGCTACACTATTAAAGACACGCTATGCATTCATTGGGGAGAGTACGTAGCATATATCGTTCTAGTAGCCATATGGACGATTGCATGGCAGCTCCCAGTTGCACTAATTAATATATTGCTGGAAATTTGAATTGCGATGGATCGAACGATTAATTAAATTATAAATTACAGTAATAACAATAATCTTGGTTGCTAGCTTAGGCTTGCTGAGCCAAGGATGGAATAAGGAGAAGGCTGTTCTTCCTGTGCACATCCATCCCGAACGACTCCGTCATGTCAACGCTGGTTGTCCCCGGGGGCAGCTCCCAGTCGAAGTAGATAGCCGGGCAAATCCTGAGCCAAGGATGGAATAAGGAGAAGGCTGTTCCCCGTGAAGTCGGAGGCAGCGTCTGTGCCTCCTTCCAAGAACCGCTCCGGGATGAACTCCTCCGCATTCTCCCAGCTAGCCGTGTCCCTCCCCATGGCCCAGACGTTGAGCACCACGCGTGTCCCAGCGGGTAAGGTGTGGCCCTCGACCTCGGCCTCGGCCATGGACATGTGGGGTATCAGGAGAGGGCCCGGCGCGTGCAGCCGCATCGACTCTTTCATCACTGCCTTGAGGTAGCTCATGCTTCTAGTGTCTTGTTCCGTGACCAGCTCCTTCTTTCCCTTGCTTCTGCACCGCCTCACCTCGGCTTGCAGCTTCGCCATGGCCTCTGGTTTCCGCATCAGCTCGGCCATGGCATAGTCTAACGAGATGTACGTTGTGTCTGTCCCGGCTTCAAACATATCCTACAAATATATATCGATAAATGTTTTGTTCATTCAAAATATGTACCAGTCCATCCGCGGATAGAATAGAAATGGATGGAACACGCGGAAGCAGGTACTACTACAAGTAGAGTTCACGTAAGACATACCACCAGGATTGCCTTGACGTTGTCTATGGTAAGGTTGTACTCTTGTTGAACGGAGAGCAACACGTCGATGAAATCCTCCACTTCCTCATCACCCTTCACCGGTTTTCTCCGGTGCTTGTCGATGAGGTCATCCAACAGGTCATCCCATCTTCTCTTCTGCCTCAAGGCCTTGGCGGACACCAAGTTGAGCCTTGCCAAGCTCGGGAAGTAGTCGTCCAAGTTAAACCCTCCCAAGAGCTTGGCGTTGGTTTCCAGCAGCTCCCGGAACATCTTGTTCCGGCCTTCATCCCTGGGGAGTCGTCCAACCACGGCCTGGCACACGATGTCGTTGGCGAAGTAGCTGAAGACCTCGCTGAGGTCCACTGCCATGCGCGCGGCGGCCGCCTCCCGCACCCTGGCCACGACCAGCCGCACCTCCTGCTCACGGGTGGCCAAGTTGGCACGCACCTTCCTGGCGGTCAGAAGGTGAGTCGAGACCACCTTCCTGGCCTGCCGCCAGTAGTCGCCATAGGGAGCGAAGGCGACATCGGTGTGGCCATAGAAGAGGATGTTGGCAACCGCAGAGTGTGGGCGGGACGCAAACACGTGGTCATGCGTGCGCAGGACCGCCTTGGCAGCGCGGGCAGACGACACCACCACCGTTGGGACGGCGCCAAGGCGAAGGAGCAGCAAATCGGGACCGTGCTTCCTCGCAAGGTCGCAGAGGGAGCGGTGTGGGAGGGGTCCTATCTGGTGCATGTGACCGATGAAGGGCAGCCAGAACGGAGGCGCTAGGAGCTTGCTTAGAAGCTTCTCTACTCTCGCCCTCGGCGGCACCGCCATGCTCACGGCAATGAAGAAGAGGATGAGAAATAGTGCCATGGATTGTGGAGACACATGTTCAATGAGCTGCTCTAGCACAAGAGCCATGGCGTTGATGGCTACCGAGTGTATATCTATAGCTTGTTTGGACAACTATAACATTTGGTTGAAGTTCTTATAGAAGAACTGCAAAGCCAAAGTCCAAACCCATTATGGCCTATCACATATGTTTTTTGAAGAAACAGGAGGTGTCTGAAAATCTATACCTTCTATATAAACAAACCCCACTAAGGTAATTATCTCATCTCTCCTTGCGCCACATCAGCATTTTCCGTTTTTTTTTTCAGTTACTGACCGATCCAAGTCCATCGTACAATAAAAAAAACAGCCCATCGTAGGCCATCCATTCATCTACCCCGTGCCGAACGGATCGAGTCTCCAACCCCAGCGTCCCGTCCGTCGTTCCCGACCACTAATTTTTCATCCACACAAAACCCCATTAGTAGTGTTACATGTCTCCATTAGTAGTGTTACATGTCTCTTCGCTTCTCCATTCTGTCATCTGGTAATTCGCCACCGGCCGTCAAGTATTCCGTCGCGTGACTCTTCGCTTCGTCGCGTGACTCTTCGCTCGCATGCCACCATCGATTCCTCTGTCGTTTCAACTGGGCACTCATGACATGCCTAGACTATTTATAGCCACATCGAGCGATCGAGATGGCTTCATCACCGGTTCACAGCCTTCCACAAACTAACGACCTTCGTGTGTGTGGCCGCCGGCCGCAGAGCGGCATCATCATAGTTCATAGGTACGTCCATCAACCCATGCCGACGATGATCGGGAGCAGGCCAAGGTGGAGTCGCTGCTCCAAAGAGTGGAGCCACACCGCCACGGCATGGGGGCTGACTTCACAAGGATGTCCCCGGGTGGATCGTGATTGGCATGCGGGCTGCCGGTAGAGGACAACGAACGTACGTTCTCATGCTGGGCTCCTACCGCTTCCGCATCAATGACTGCATCCCTTGGCTGTCGTGGGTCAGCGTTGTTGACAACATCGACGCCCGGCGAGGATACCCTATATGCCAATGAATATAATTTTAGTTTGTTGTCCTATATGCCAATTAATTTAGTCTCAGTTTCATACATTTAGGATGTTGGTGCCCATCTGATGAGTGCCTACTCTTGCCAATATATATGTGGTTATATTCTACCTAAGTTTGATGAAAATGATTAGATGTTTCTGCCTTTGCCCAGTTTGTTACCGGCAATGTGCCTTTCAATATGCTTGCTGCTGCTCCTGCATAGACCTACATGTTTACCACCAATGAACCCACTTTGTCTCCAAAAGATATCTACTTGATCCTGTTGGGCCATTTTATATAATACTTCAGAACTAATGATTATATGACCAAATTCATCATTTTCATCTCATAACGATTACACATACATCTATAAAAAATTCTTAGAGATTAACATCCTAACCTATTAAATTCTCTTTTCATACCCGCGGCAACGCGCGGGGAATCCTCCTAGTTTATTAAACAATAATGTAAACAACATAGTTATAAAGTAAAGGACCGGAAAGACGACCAGAGGGGGTGAATGGGAGCTTTTAAATTTCTTTAGAAATTTTGAGCCTCTTTCCCAGATTCACACTCCAAGAGCCAAACAACACGACATGGTGATCACGACCCTGAAGAAAGGTGGATGTTCCCTAGGCACACAGCGGATCACCACAAGACAGAAATGACAAAATCGAGATCCTCAACTTCTATCGAGTAGAAGCAAGGTTCCAAACCTTCAGAGCTCAAGCCAGTGGAAAACAACACAGTATAGAAATGAAACGCACGACAATAGAAACCTGCAGCAACAAATAGCGCGGAAAACGGACACCAAACGAGCGGACTAGAACGAAACCAGCACAAAAACGGTAACCCTGGTCGGCTTGGCCGGCAGAGCCAGCTCACCGAGTCTGGAGGCTGGCTGCCCCGCAGCTGGCCAGCCTGAGTGCCCGAGCCGGCCTAGTCAAGTGGGCCAACCTAGCCAGTTCTAGGGAGCCGGCCCGGCCGTTTTGCTCGGCCAGATCGGAAAAATCCCCGAAATTGATGGATCTTCTCCAAATCAACTCCAACCGCAACCAAATTGCACATGTATGTTTCTGAGACAGTTGGGGAGCTATCTCTAAGAGATCATCGCTCAATTTGGAGTAAATCAAGAGAAACCGAAAAGAGGAATAAAAGTGGATCTTGAGGTGACCTGGAGAAAGAGATGCATGGATCTTTGATCTTGTGAGGATTTAGCTCGATTCCTCTGGTAGAAACCTTGTACTCATATCATAGATCAATCCAGCACAAAAAGAACGAATCAAAACGCTCAAGAAACCAATAAATCATGGAGTTCTCAAAGGGGAAAGAGCAACTCAGGATGAACAAGAATCACCACAAGAACACAAGAAATCAATTACTCCCTGAGGAAACAGTGAGGACTAGGGGCCTCACTTTTCCAACACACTTGGTTCGAGCACGAATTCAAGAATCCATGGACCTCTCTCTCACCAAGAACACTAGAGGGGGAACCTAGCAAGGAGGAAGGGAAAACTAGAATGCAAAGAGGTGAAGGGGGAAGGGAACTCCTCATCCTTATTTATGGGCACTATTACACACTTCCTTTTTGCCCTTGGATACATAGAGTCCAGACCACTTAGGCATGGGCATTATGGTCCGGCCTAAGCTTCACTTGATCCAACAGCAACCGCGCCTCCACACCGGTAGCCTCGCTTCCACGCGATCTCCCCGATGCCGCCACGTGCCATCTGTCCTCATCGGGACCTCCGCCCGGGTTTTGAGTCGCAAACCAGCGAAACCTGTCGCTGATGGTTTTAAGGCTAAACCACCAAACCGTCACCGATGGTTTGAGGCGAAACCACCAAACCGTCCGCGAGTAGCGTAACCCGTATGTGTACCCCGCTGTGTACACTTACACTTGTCGATGTCCCAAGTGTCAGCCACCGCGGCTGGCCGCCCGGCCTCCAGGTCTCTCGATCCAAGCCTCACGTCCACCCTTCACCGCACGGTCCATCAGCATGACATACCCTGCTTGATCTTCACCAACCGTCGACCACCACCTCCGAGGTCAACACCTGCACAACACAAGGCAAGAGACACCATTGTTCGACACGAGTCCGCGTGCCACGGTTAGAGAAACACACCCACACACGCCAATTGTGTTGGCATGTTTGATAATCGCTCATCATAAAAACTGCTATACAATGGGTATGGAAAAGCCATGTGTTAGCATAAAGAAACACAAACACAAACACTAGAGGGAGGCCCATCACATACTTATCGAATTGGGTGTTCTATGCCGGAGCTGCCACATCAAAATTCGAACAAAATTTGTGTCCTTTTCCTTAACACCGGAAGTGTTCTGAATCACACAAGCAAGGGCTTACCTGGTGGATGCAAACTGTTAGAGGATAGGTTCGGTTGTGTAAGTCACCTAGGCGTCTAGGTGCATCCCGTGTATCACGGCATTGCAATTTCGGTTGTTGAGGGTTTTGTGTAGAGTTTGTTGTAACAACTTGTACACTGTGTAAGCCACGTAGGATGCTGTTCCCTGCCGATATATACCATGTAACCGAGGGGCCGGCCGGGGAGGTCATCTCGTTCCCTCTACCTTTTACACAAACAACCCACAACGTAGCAAGAATGCAGCGGCTGTTTCCGCCAAAATTTGGTGAAGGTTACCTCGGAAGTGCAGAGATCGGTCGATGACATCACAAGAAAAAAAGTTTCCGAATTAAGTGATATTTGGGGGCTGGCAAGAAATATCATTCAGAAGTGGTATGGCTACCATTTTTAATTGAAGTTGGCTGTTGGCGGTTGGCACGTGATATGGAAAACAAAGTCTGAGTCTAGAATGCCTCACGTGCCTGCCATCACCTTCCATGCTGAAGTCAATAATTAACGTAGCACTGATGCGGAGGATCAATGCACGTTCGCCTGGTGCATGGACGCGTCATCAGCTTGTATGTATATCTGAATATATGAACACGTAATCTATATCTTAAACTTTGATAAAGATAAAGCCCACTAACTTATTTCTCTAGCATCTTCTTAACCCACATCATCATCTACTTTCTTTGAGCCATCACCACTAATTTATCATCCAACCATTCATTGAATACCACTACCCATCCATTCATGTATCGGTCTCATGCACCCTTTTGATCACATATGAATTGGATTAGCCTTAACTACTATAGTTTTTACATTAAATTCTAAAATATAATCTGGTGAATAATTGGGAACCGTTACGAATATGTTTTCCTTTCCGTGTATCATGCACCCTTTTTTTTTCTCACGAATAAAACCACGCGTGTGTGAATATTTGTATAACTAAGATCCACCTAGAACATTGGATGGATTTTAATTCCACGATTTCTTTAAGAAAGCTTTCTACTTTCAAGTTGCACCTAATCACTACCTAAGTTTATAATCGTCTAATTCCCGCAGCAACGCGCACGGAATACGCCTAGTATACTATATAGTTCATACTCACTAGCCATTTACTTTCTCCAAATCTCGCTCCACAGCGTGCCACATCATCACCATTTAATAACATGATGCTCCATCCATTGTTTTCCCTCCACATTTACTCTCTCCATTGTTCTCCCATGCACTCAGCCCACCACCCACATCCCACGAGTTAATAATTGATACCTTCCATCAACATGCATGCAAGTTAATTAATTCAAATTCTATCATTATCTTTTACATCCACGTCCCAAATTTGTGTTGTGTCTTTGTATCCTGCCAATGTAATCTTCTGGACAGATGAGCAGTTCTATACCCCAATCAATTCTTCTTTTTGAGAAATCCCAGTCAATTCTATTTAATCCATGCTTGGTGTTTACCTACGGATTCCTCCGCGATTCACCTCATTCCTCTCACACTCGAATGGTTCATCTAAACTCTTAACAATAAATTTCGTAACAACGCACGAATTCAACTAGTCAGATATACATCGTGCATCCAAAGGGGAGGGCCCATGATTTTGATGCTGGTATTCATCAAAATTTAAAAGGGTGCTATAATTTTTTTATCCAAACCTAATTTTTAGTATCATAATTGATAATCATATCATATATGTTTTTCTGCAAGGATATACCGTATATATGTAATTGCATCATATGTAACATACAAAGCAAGTTTTTTGCTTTTTAGAATTAGAGCATAAGCTAAAATTAGTTGATAAAAGGTGACAATAGTTCAACCTAGCAAAGTAACAACATATATCAAATATGGCAATGTATCTGGTGCAAACCATCCTCTGTGTAACCTGCAAACTACTAATTTGAACTAAATTATGTTGATCTAAGAGGGCGTAGGAGGAGTGAGAGGGAGATTTGCATAGTTATGAATACGTGCGGGCGGTTAAGTGGAAAAATATCCAATCTTCCTACGGTTGATGTGGCCAGTCATGATTTTTACACGTCCGATATCAGTCGCATGAGGTTGAAATCGCTACAGAATCGATGAACCTGATCCAACCAGGCCCGCGCAGCCCCGGCCAAATGCCAGAAAGATCTAAAACTCGCAACACCAATAAAAAATCGTTGGGCGATGGATTGATTTTTCAATTCCATTTCATGGGGTCGGGTTAGGCCTATCACGCTAAAGGCCTCTCAGGCAATCGTTGGGATGGCCCGACCAAACAGCAATCCTCCTGCCACCACGTTTGGTACTTTGTCTGCGACGCCTATGGGTGCTCACTAACAGAGGTGCGACTGCAATCTGGTGAGAGGATTTTTATTACCACAGCCTGAAATTCGTTTGCACGGATTCAACTCAAGTGCCACTGAAAAGCTCTAACTGATTGGGCTAGAGTCCTTGGCTATTTCGGCTTACTAGGAAGACCAAGACCCTTCTTGCTCAGATAGTATTGTTAAAGATTATTGACAAGGCCTAAGAGTAGTCCAGGGCAGGGCGCGTCATATCTACAGTTGCTGTAATGGGCTGCGCTATGCCTATGTGGCTAGTTGCAAATAGTTATTGCGTAATATCGCTAAACTATTTGTCAAGCGGGGTTCGGTTTAGTAAGCGTATCACTAATCAGAACTTGTAATTTGAAATAGGCCGTCCCACCTCTTAATGAAATACTACGTGCCTTGGCACTCCGTGCATGGCAGCAGAACCATCCGGCGGCTGGCCAAAGCCCACGCAGGCAGGAAGAAATCAATACCCTTTCTCCCTAGGCAAAGGCTGTATGGCCAGACATGATTTTTACACGTCCGATATCAGTCGCATGAGGTTGAAATCGTTGCCAGGATCGATGAACCTGATCCAACCGGCCCCGCGCAGCTCTCGCCAAATGCCAGAAGACGCAAAAATCGCAACGGAAATAAAAAATCGTTCGGCGACGGATTGAATTCAAGCTTACATTTCAAGTGGGCCGGGCCTAGGCCATCAGGCTAAAGGCTCGTCACGTAAGCGCTGGGACGGCCCGACCAAGCAGCAGTCCTCCAGCCATCACGTTTTCGATCCGCGACGGGCCCACTAATGACCGAGTGAGAGCAGCAGCTAAGGCGGCCGCCGTCGCCGTGGCCGTCGCCGCCGTCGTCACCGGCTCCGCAAGATTCCTCCCCGCCAGGCTCGACTCCCTCCCAATCCGCCGCCCCTCGCCAGATGAAATCCAGGTAACGCCTACTGCTTATATGTCTTGCCCTTCATGCTGTCCTCTGTCATATGCCCTGTTCCTATTTTCTTCAAGCCAACTGTCATTTTGGCATTTAATTTGTTTCAGACGAATAGAAACAAGAAAACGGCATGCTGTTTTCCTTTCGATGATGAGCGGCATGATGTACACTCTGTTAGGTTTTTTAGTATATGTTTTTTTTCTTGAATGCGCAAAAGTTCTCATGCAGAGTGTAGCTGCTGCATCTTGTTTCACTTGCCAAGCCAAGCGCCCATTCAGTCCACCAACAGTTCATCATCACAGATTCACAATATATGTTAAAACGTCCTGAGCTTTATATAATAATATGTAACACAACAGAATATATCATCAACGGACCCAAGGCTGAAAGGAAAACAGTGGCTTCTTTAGGGAGGTGTATCCCCTTTGTCAGAAGATATAATGTCATTAGAACAAACAATGTTTCACCTTCATAGCACACCAGCCAAACATAAAGGGATACCAAATAAATTCAAATCACAAAGTACAATACCATGGGATGTGAATGCACACTTTATCCATCCCTATTATTTTATCAAACATGAATATCAATAATATATGGCAATAAAAAAAATACCCACTTCAAACCAACACTGTATGTGGGACTGAATTGTGAATTGGAAAGAGCCCTGGGCAGCACCAATATCTTGCCATTTCAAGCAGTGATTGCATGATCAACAATTACCTTCTGTCCAATTACCTTCTGTCCATGGGTATTATTCTTCAGATCATCGACAAAGAACCTGGTTGTTTCGTCTGCTTGGTCATTAACTCTGATATGCACCTCTTTGAGATTTTCCAGGGTGTCAATGCCGAACAAACATTCGAAGGCGCCAAACCTCATATCAATCATCTCCAGCGATGGCATTGCATTGTCACTGAAACCTAGCTTTGGCACAAGAGGGGCGAAGAAGCGGAGCAGCTTCAGACTTGGGAATCCAGCAGGAACAAATATCTCACCATCAGACTGTTCTTTGTTCTTCTCGAGGAGCTCCTGTGTGTCCTCATCCAGATTCACTGCATCCAGAGAAAAGGTGAGAGAAAACAATGACGGCAGGGCGCAGATGAGCTCCAAAGTGTCAGTCCGGAGAACTGTTAACGACAGGGTTAACTTGTTCAGCATATGCAGTTTACTCATCCACTGTGGGGGCTTTTCTAACATTCCAGACAGCTCAAGGGCAATGAGGTATCTTGGAGGTGCAGACATTGTGACCAAAGAGTTGATAAAATCAGAGCTTTCATCATTTATTGTCAGATTTTGCAATCCACAGCTGCCAAGGTACTCAATGGAGGAGCGTAGCTCTTTGAATGTGTCACCATCCTTTTTTATGCTGAGTTTATAGATGGCAAACTTCCTTAATCCGGTCAACTGATGAAGGCCAGCTACAGCTGTTGATTCCCCAATGATCTCAATCCCTGACAATACACGGAGTGCTTTCATCCCATCCTTGCTTTTCTCTTGTGGCAACATACTTTTCCTTGGGTCCTTACTTTTTTCTTGAGGCAACCTCAATCCCTTCCTTGGGTTTTTATTTCCACCAAGTATGCTACTGATTCGTTTTAGCTGCCCTACAGCCTTTGGAAGCTCCCTAACATTGGTCTCTCTAATGTCAAGAGTTTCCAAATACTCAAGCTTCTCAATCTTTGAGGGAATTTTGGCAATCTCTGTCCGTCGGAGGCCCAAATACTTCAGGACAAGCATGTTATATATGTCCTTCAGATGTTTCTCTTTCAACCCTTTCCAGCCCTCAAGATCGAGCACTTGTATTATTGCATTATTGAATGAATGGAATGGCAGCTGGTTCACGCTCCCAAAATGGCCAGTGATCGAACCTGAGACAAGTTCATACCTTTTGTTGAATTTCCATACTTGGAACCAGCACTCTGCATTGAAAGTCGACGGACTTTATTGCTAGGTGCTGGCATCATCCAGTGGCCACCTACTACAGTAATAAAGTTCTCTTCACTGACTTGGACACAATGTATTCAAGACCATGTCATGAACTTGAAAGGATTTTACTTTCCCATTGCTGCTGTGCTCCACAGGGCGTATTATCTTTCTTCTTGTGAGCTGATTAAAGTATGCCTCTGCAGCTTCCTCTTCTGTCAACCCTTGCTTCTCACTAACAAAACCTTCAGCTATCCATCGCCGGGTCAACCGTTTCCTGCTAATTTTCCAACCCTTTGGAAATATGCTCAAGTACAATGAACAGGTCTTGAGATCAGCAGGCAAATCATTTTAGCAACAGTCAAGTATCCTTGTGACCCCATCTAAATTAAGAGAAGTCACATGTTCTGAAACAATGATTTGCAGACTTTGTGCCAATCACCACTGTTTGCTTGGGTTGCAGGCAACTAGGCCAGCCATGGTGACTATGACCAAAGGCAAGCCCCCACCAATTTTCCAAATCTCTTCAGGGACATGGTTCTGAACTACCTCATTATTTTTGCTGCTTTGGATTCAGAAACACCTTGAACGAATAATCTCTGGACTCATCACCAGTGAGAAAATCAGCTGTATGCAGAAGGTCAATTTTATCATTTGGGGAGCACGTAGCACCAACAGCTTGAAACCTTGAAGTCACTATTATTCTACTGCCTCTGTTATTCTCTGCTGGCAAACAAATTCTGATGCTGTCCCAAGTCTTTGCAGACCATATGTCATCATTTAAGAGGAGATACCTGGGAACAAATAAAAGAGGAAACACATATGAGGAAAATAGGCGCACTCATTGATTGTGGCATTAGGAAAATAGTTTTTTAGGTGATGCTCCTTTGCATGTGTTTTACATACAAAGAAAGAATGGAGTTTTGAACGTTTTCAATTGTGTAACAAAATCAATTTCTATGTAATTGAGGGATTGAACAACCCAAATTATGATACTTATAATTTGAAACATGAAAAAAAATCCATATTGCAATATGAATTTCAGTCTTGTTTGTGAAAGCTCCCAGCTTTGGATTTCTGGGAGCTGGGTATTTTTGCTCCAAAAAACCATAGAGGTCTTGTTATGGAAACACCTGAGTTGTTTGGTTGAACTGTTTTCTTTCTATTCTAGACAAATAAAAAATAGAGTATAAAAGTTCTTGATTTTTGTCACACCAATTTCAGATATGATGCGAAAGTCAGACAGGGAGTAGTGCCAAATGGGGCCACAGTTTTTTGTGTTGGATTGTACCTTGAATTTGAATCAAATCATTGCTGAAATTCCATTTGACGCTTTAGCTATAGAATATTATTAAACTATATTCAGTTTGATGTAGCTATACTAAGTTCAATCAAATATTCAATAGAAATTGATAATAAAAGTTTGGTTATGTTGCCTGCACACAACCTTAAAAATGATATTTACAATTTGTCAATTGGAGAATCAATTATCTAAAAATATATTTTTCTTCTTCATCAAGAAATTTAACTTGTTTCAGTCAGAAAATAAATATAACCTGTGCAAGCATTCAAAATTTATCCCAAAATATAAAGAATTCTATGTGAAGTAACCCTCCAACTAAGTTTAAAAATACAATATTCATGTGAATATCTATCACAAACCCAAATATGTTACCACAATATCTTACCAACATCAAGGAAGGGTTCCATGGGTCGTTTGCTTTGATCTATAGTATGTCCAGGATGGAGGGAATAGTAAGCTAGATAAAGGCAATGCCATGTTATATGCTATTGAAAATTTTTCAATTAGGAAACTAATTATGAAATAAATGTATTAGACAATCAACAACATCAACTAACAGGTGGTGCGAAATTGGGCTAAAGCATTGAAATACACATAATTGGAAGAAAAAGGAGCCGAATAAATATGCACAATGCTAACTCAGTGACAGCTATTACGATCCTGGACGTCAGCAACACCAGTGTCCGGGGCTACCGAGAGATATCGAAAGCTGCAGCACATGAGGACCCTGGACGTAAGCAACACCCGTGTCAGGGAGCTACCGAGAGATATCGGAAAGCTGCAGCACTTGAAGACCCTGGACGTAAGCAACACCTGTCAGGGAGCTACCGAGAGATATCGGAAAGTTGCAGCACTTGAAGACCCTGGACGTAAGCAACACCAGGGTCCAAGAGCTGCCATGGCAGTTTTCAAGCTCGGTTTCTGTGCTTGTTGGTGGTAAACCATTGAAGCTTTCTCACGGAGTCTTGGCTGTCATGGAAGCTTGGAACAACCATACTATCTCGCCTTCGGTTTTAAATCCTGGAAAGGACATGTCCATCATGTTGTCCGACTATCTACGTCAGCCTCTACCTGTCGCAGGAATTAAGCTCCGCCGCAGACGTATGATGGGAGTCCCGGAGTGGGTCAAGCAACACGTGGCCAATGATTCGACCTTGGATATCAGGCTCTGCAAACAGAACCAGGATGACCTCGATTTCCTGCGTAATCAAATGCCAAACCTGCAGCTTCTCACACTGAGACTTGAAGCCTCCCAAGGAAGCCTATTGAAGTCACAGACAAAGGGTTCTTATTGCTGAAGAGCTTCTGCCTCGATTGCCGCCTGCCCATGGTGACCTTCCAACAAGGGGCAATGCCCAAGCTGGAACATCTTGAGTTCAAGTTCTACACCAGCCAAGCATTAACAATTGAAGACCCTATGGGGATCAGGCACCTCCTGAGCCTCAAAAGGGTTGTCTTCCAAAGTTCCCCAAGGTATAAAAGCGACGCTCCGGGTATCAGCTCGGTGATTAATAAAGTCAGAGAAGAAGCCAAGGAGCACCCCAAGGACAAGATTACTATTTCCATCAATGGCAAGGATGAAGAGGTGGTAATCCAGGAGAAGATGGACATCACGATTTATGAAGAAAAAGATTGTTACTATTGATGGCGCTGGTCGTAGCAGTGAAGCAAGTATGATTCCGGTTGATGAAAAGGAAAGCATGATTCCGGTCGAGAGCTACTACTCATTCACAGGTACATTGATCCATCCACATATATAACTGATGCTGCCTTTTATTTCAGTATCTTGGATTATATTGTATTGTATCCCCATTCACACATCAGCTGTTAAACGACAATATCTCTAATGCTCGTGTGCTTTCACATATAATTGGCAGGGGTCGATCCTTAACGGCATAACTTTGTGCTGTTGTGGTCTGTTCGTGGATCTATGTATATCATCTCGTCCCAGTTTCATGCTTTAATCTATTCAATAAAGATGTAGCAGTGTTTCTGTTTCGTCACTACATTGAGAAATGACTTGTCAATTTATCGACCCCCTCTGACACTACGCCACCAAGGGACTGCAGGGGCGGCTGGGCCAGCCGCCCTTGTCCAAGCGTGCTTACAGTGCTCGGCACTGTAAGGGCGGCTCAACACCAGCCGTCTTTACAAAGGCATTTAAAAAAAATCTGAAAAAAAACCCGAAAATAATAGGGAAAAAATTTAAATTGGAAAGGGCCACCAGCAGTCATCCCCCAAGCCACTCTTATCCTCATTGTATTTTTTTTCAAGCTTTTTTTCGCACTTCGCATGAACCGGATTCGAACCCACGACTCCGCCTCGCGGCTCCTTCCTTTACCACCGCACTACACTATCACATATGTCTATAGAGCATAGCTTTGATTCCCCATATATCAGACTCAACCGGAGAATTTACTTTAAAGCCCTAAACGATATCAAATAAAAGCCGTCAACTACAAACTTTCATATCCTTTCGAGATCTACAAACTCCGTTTAGAAAGTTTTTCCATCCGAGGCCATTTATAAAATTTAAATTTCAAATTTAAGAAACTTAAACGTAGATTTTGCATGACTAGATACGAAGTCAAATAAAAAGTTTTCAATTACAAAGTTTCATAACTTTTCAGATCTATAAACTTCATATAGAAAGGTTTTCCATCCGAGATCATTTAAAAATTTGAATTTTAAATTTGAGAAACTAAAACGTAAGTTTCGCATGACAAGATGAAGTCAAATCAAAAGTTGTCAACTACAAAGTTTCATAAGTTTTTGAGATTACAAACTTCATATGCAAAGTTTTTCCATCCGAGATCGTTTATAAAATTTGAATTTCAAATTCGGTAAAACTAAAACGTAGGTTTCGTATGACAAGATGAAGTAAATAAAAAAGTTATCAACTACAAAAGTTTCATAACTTTTTGATATCTACAAACTTCGTATAGAAAGTTTTTTTCATCCGAGGTAGTTTATGAAATTTAAATTTTTAAAAACCACTTATACCTATTGCATCATCGAGCGGTTAAGCTAATCACCGCAAATTACTTCATAAATACAACAGTAGGCATGGCAGGATTGGATTGCCTCTTATAGCCGACTCGAACATCAGAAGCGGCGGCCAACGCCGCCTGCCCCTGCAGTGAGGGGGGGGAAGGTTCTATAGAGCTTTTTTTCACGTAGTGTGAACAAAAGGTGTGTATACTTAACTACCGAAGCAAGTTGCATGCTTGTTGCCAGCGTTTGAACTTGTTGATTGTACTGTGTGCTATGTATTGTTGATGACACGTACATAAAAATGCTATTACTCCCTCTCGTCTCAAAAAGAATGACGCTTATGGTAGCGTGCAAACAAACTTTCTCAACTTCGACTGATTAAAAATATGTATAATATTTATATCTCCAAATAAATTTGTTAAAAAACTAGACTTAAAGATCTTTCCTGATGATACAACTTATTTAGCATAAATATTTATATATTTTAATATAAAATTGCTCGCAGTTTGAAAAACGTTGATTTCTCGGAAGCGAGAATGACATCTATTTTGGGACGGAGGGAGTATGTATTTCCTGTATCCTGAACAATTTGTAATAGTTGATGGATTGTATACGTTTTAATTACGGTGTGGTTTGCCAAACCTGCACAAAAATATAATTAACTCATATATTCAAGCGCTGGTCTTTCCTGTGTGACAGTATACATATATTAATACCTGCTGTGGTGATTGAAAGTCTCGCTGCCTCCTGTTGTTCGTTCTCTCCTCGAAATGGAGTATTTTGGCGGAATGATTATGGTCCCGCGCGAGGCAAAAACTCTGGCACGGGCCGGGCGATCTAGGCTGGGCCGACTTCACATTCTTGGCCTGTGGGTGCATAAGCCTTCCCATCCCTGATTCCCAGTTCCCACGCTATGGGCTGGCCTAGCGTAGAATAAATCAGTCATTCTTAAGTCTCTAATCATCTCCTGACATGGAATGGAAGTACGCTTGCTGTCTGACCATTTCTTATACATTTATGTTTGTTTGGGAGGGCATTATATCTCTTCCTAAAATGGTTCTGGCTTCCCCTGCTTCCAGAAATAAACTAAGAGTCAGTGAAGCCAGAAAAATTAGTTTCTTCACTGGCACTTACTCTACCTAGTGTTTGTTTTTCCAACATATGAAAGTCAAATTGCCACTTTTT